>PVJI01014773.1:0-43126 GCA_004026765.1 Micronycteris hirsuta
GTATGGTATGGAGCGCCAGTGTCTCATCTTCCATTTTCCATGGAGCCTTAAAATCTAATCAAATTAATCAAATCTAATTCCTGACTCCTCTCTGTAAAGCTTCCCTTCCCAGGCACAGCTCCTGGCACTGTCACCCACCCCCCTCAAAAAAAACCCCAAAAGGAACTTTATGAGTTCAGTCAAAAAAACAGAGGCACTTCAGCCCTGGCCAGTGTGGCTCATCTGGCTGGAGTGTTGACCCGTACTCAAAAGGTCGCGGGTTGATTCCTGGTTAAAACACGTGCCTGGGTTGTGGGTTAGGTCCCATAGGGGCTGATATGGGGGAACAACGGACGGATGTTCTCCTCACATCATTGTTGCTCTCTCTCTCTTCCTTCCTCCTTCTCATTGGAATCAATGGATATATCTTCAGGTGAGGATTGAAAGGAAAAAAGAGAGAATGAAAAGAAAAGAAAGAAACTGTCAAACTGTCTTTTGAAGTCGTTGTAGCATAAAATAAAATGAAAAGAGAAATAGAGGCACTTTAAATATTATAGGAATACATGGGTTTAATAAGAAATTAAAGGGTGGCTTCTGGACATTTCTGGGAGTTGGCTGCAATTCTTGAGTCTTTGGAGATGCTGTGTCTACAGCTGTGAAGCAGAAACTACTGAGAAACGTGGGGAGCGGATGAGCACTCAGCAGCCGCCCTTAGACCCAGCCACTGAAACGGCTTCACATCATCACCACCCTTTGCCTTCCAAACCTTGGGGGGTTCTTTGGATAGGCAAAATCTAACCCAAAACATGACCTCTACTCTGCAAAGAAGAGACCTCCTTAGAAGCGGGTGGTAGCGAGGCAAAGGGGGCAGCAGGCAATTAATCCGGCACATGCCTGGCAGTTAACGGACAGCAAACATTCACAGCGTATTGACTGCATGCCTGGCTCTATGCTAGGCATTTTGCATCTATTAACTCATTTAATCCTGACAACAACACTATGACAGAAACATTATTATTGTTGGTGCCACTTTATACATAAAATATTGTGGCTCAGAAAAGTTAAGTGACACGCTTAAGGTTAAACACCTGGGAAGTCGGGGGAGGGCATGAAAATCAAGGTAGTGAAAGTCCAAAATCCCAGCTTTTACCCACTAACCTGTGCAGCAAAGAGGAACAACACCACCTTGATCTTGGTTATCTCAGGGCAGTGAAATAACGGGGGATTTTTATTTTCTTGTGTGTAATTATTTGAACCTTGCAACATCTCACCATTAAATATAATTTGCTTTTGTGTAAGTGACTCAAAATTATTTTTCCAAGATGTTCACCTGTGTGGAATCGGGAAGTTGGGGTCTTGGTCTTGACTCCTGTTCTATCTGGCTCTGTGACTTTGTGCCTTAACCAAACACCGTACTCGGAACAGGGCACCACGGAAGCTTCATTGCACATTGCTTTTACACAGTAACATTCTCTACCAGAGCGTGCGCCCCCGAAAGTACAACAGAACGCAGGTCCAGCTGCCTGCCTCTATGAAAGTCAGTACTCGAGAGGCAGGTGCTGATGTAAAGGAAAGTGATTTATTTTCAGGGGCCAGCAACCTGGAAGATGGTGGATTATTGTCACAAAGCCTATCTTCCCATCCCAGGGAGGCAGACATTTTTATAAGGAGGCAGAGTGGAACAGAACAAAGAGATCAAGGGAGGGGTCGAAAAGTTATCTACGTGCCCACAAGCACAGTCCATTCTGATAAGGCGAGTGGTGGTCCAGTGCCTATCGTCACGGTTTAGTTGGTCTGGCTTCACGTCATCCCGGCTCCATGGATGAAGGTCAGAAAATCTGGAGATGCCTGAAAGTCAGAGTCTGTCTCTTTTGAAGTCATTCCCTAAAATTCTTATACAAATATACTATTTATCTATAAGCTACATATGAGTCAGAGTCAGCACTTACAGAAACAATGTCAAAAAAAAAATTGTGGGGTGGGTTAGAATGCCCTCTGTTATAATTCCCACTGTACAAGAGCAGACACTCTGCCATGGCCTTCTTTGTATCCCCAGTACCCCTGACAATACTCAATACCTGCTGAGTATTTAGTAAGTACTTATGGGATGAGTAAATTATTTTGGGGTTTTTAACCTTTATAAAATCATTATCACCTGTAGTGTAACAGTGTAGATTCGGATAATATCTAAGATATACAGAGGTGGGCAAAAGGAGGTTTACAGTTATGAGCACACGAAACAGAGTTCATTATTGTATTATTATTTGTTAATTATTGTCTTATTTATTCAAGCACTTATGAGATCATAGCCACATGCACTGTGCCATTATGACATTCTTTTGAATTATCGTATTTTTCAGACTATAAGACACGCTTTCCCCCCCCCCAAATTTTGGAGGCATGTAGCTTACCTGGCTCGTTGTGGGGGGCGGGAGGGGCAGCAGTGGAGCAGGGTCACAAAAGGCAGGAGCAGGTAAAATATTTAACCACATTTTTTGCTTCAAAAATTTGTTTCTATTTTCCTCCTCTAAAGCCTAGGTGTGTCTTATAGTCTGAAAAATACGGTAATAAAGCTATTGTAATAATCATAACCTGCAGGGTTTTTCCATGTAATAATCAACCTATTTTTTTTTTAAGATTTTATTTATTTTTTAGAGAGAGGGGAAGGGAAGGGGAAAGAGTAGGAGAGAACCATCAATGTGTGGTTGCCTCTCACACACCCCCAACTGGGGATCTGGCCTGCAACCCAGTCATGTGCCTTCAGTGGGAATCAAACCAATGACCCTTTGGTTCTCAGGCCCTCATTCAATCCACTGAGCTACACCAGCCAGGGCTGTCAACCTACTTTTGCCCATCCCTACAACCTCTTATCCATCTTATCTGAAGGTCCGAAATGCCTAAAGATCTTAAAACAGAAGTTTTTGTTTCTACCTCACTTTGCAGTCGTATCTGACCTGACCTGAACTCATGCAGCTGCAAACCTGATCTGAACTGACACGAGGCTACTTAGAATCTTTATTTATCGTACTTAAAATAAATATTAATAAATTTAACTGCAGAAATATTCATGTATTTCTCATTGCTGTCCCAGATTCCGTCAGGAATGTTACCAAAACACTTCTGAATTCCATTATGCATCTGGTCTCCTCTGGGCAAGGGGGCGTGGCCTGCGCTTTCCGCTGGGGGCCTGTGTTTGCGCCCCTTTCCAAGCTCTGACCACGCCCTTCTGCCCCCTTCCTGAGAATGAATGAGCCGCGAATCTGATCAGTCAGGCGTAGGACCTTCAGGGAGCCACACTATGACCGGACTTTTGTTTCCTTTGAGCTAGGCATCACTTTGATGCCTCTTAGGCTATGAGGTTTTTGAGTTTGTTTGTTTTTTTTTAATGTTGTCTTGACCCAGTTTTGAAATCCTGCGTACAAGCTTTTTGGAAAGCTGATTAAATCCACACCCCAACCGCTTTCTTTATTGGCTCTCACAATCTGGAGGCCACTATGCACTTGCCCTGATCACGCTAAGCAGCAGGTGCCTGACAACTAGGGACAGCTCCTGTGCCCCAGAGCTTGTGAAATTTTATTCATGCAGTCAATCCACAGGAAGCCTGTACACCTTAGCTAAACCCACCCTACTTGCCCTACATAAGCTGCCTCTAGACCTCCAGCTTGCTGTTACCCTGGCCCTGCCTGGCAGCCTTTTCCCACTTAGAGATACAAGTTTCTGAGTTCCGTCTCTCATTTATCTGAGGCTCAGTCTGCTGTGTCCCACCACCAAAAGAGTCTTTAAATTTTATAAAACCCGGGGGTAGAGCTGCCACCCTTGCTTCCTTCCATGGAAGGCAAACGCACAGTGCCTCCTGAGACCTGGCCTCTCCTCTTTTCCCTTCCCTTCCCATCCCTGCACTCTTCTTTCATAAGGCAAACCGAACCATATGGTTCCGGGATCCGCATCTACAGAGGGGGGTGTGGGAGACAGAGCGATGGGAGAGGAAGACTGTTCAGGCCAGTGGTGCTCAATGCTGACTGCACCTGAAAGTTACCTTGTAACTTTTAGGAAGTTACCAAATCTAAGACCCTAATCTAGATCAATTAAGTTAGAATCTGTGAGGTGAGGCCAGGACTTTAGAATTTTTCAGAAGTTCCACCAGGTGATTCCAATCTGCAGCCCTATTTGAGAACTATGGGTATAGGCATTGATTCTTAAACCTCTTAATATAGCTAAATATTAGTGGAGCCTAATTTCCTCAGTTCAAAACCCCAAAAGGGAGAGGGGAATTGTCAGGACAGAGTCCACACATGTCTTGTTCTCTGGCTTTGCCCCAGCATGATACCACCAAAGATTCTTTAACTGGGTCCTCTGACAGTTAGGAAGCTTTGGGTCAGTTATCTACTTGACAGTTTTCATAGATCTGTAATTGTCTCTTTCAGTCTTTCTTGTTGTGAGCTGTAATATTGTTTCATGTGAAGATAGTTGTGGCATGTTGTATAAAAGACCCTAATTCAAGGCTCTTCCTACACTCGTGGCCAAGAGAATAAGGCAGCAGGGAGGGTTTGCCAGCTCTGGGACTAGGCCTTAAGAAGACTGGGCGATTTCTACCCGTCCTTTTGTGCTGCCTGCCATTGTGATGAAAGCGGCTTCCCCCTGTGGCTGCTTCGTCCGTCTGGGCCTAAGAATAAACACACATGAAGTAAATTTTAGCACAAACCCAGAAAAGTAGCCAAACCCAGCTTGAAGTAGAGACACCCACTGAGCCCAGCCTAGATTAGTAAACTTTCCGCCCAACCACAAGCTTATTACCTAAATAAATGTGTGAAATAGTGTGGCACTGAGATTGTTATGTTTGTTTGTGATGCAGCCTTACTATGGTGAAAGCTACCTAGTAAAACGGCAAATACATAGAGATTTTATAACAACTCAAGATTCAACTATTTGCATTTTTATCATACATAAAATGATTTTAAATAAATTTATAATACAAATGTTGTGTGCTATTATCTAGCAAGTAATGTTTTTTAAAATTTAATTTTTTTCTAGGTATGAACTTTTCAGAATGAAAATTTTGGCTACGGTGTTTTATAATAATTTTATTATTGTATTAAATTATACTAGTATCCATTTAATATGTAAAGGATTCAAGTTAAAAGTGGATCCTTGCTTTAAAAGATTGTTTTATCCCCAAAGGTTTTAATGGCATTTTTAATATAGGAGGTCAGCAGGAACACTGGGTTGTGTTGATGGAGATACTACTGCTGTTTACTGTTTCAAACAATGTAGAGTGAAGACAGCTTCTACTTCAGGACCCACTGGGAACCATGCCCATCAGGAAAACAAATGCCCTTTTCTTGGTTCTCTGATTCATTTATCGAGCAGAAGAGTGATCATCTCATACAATAACAGCATTTTGGATGCAATGCAGTTGGTGGTGAGTAGTTTGTCTGATTTTGCAAAGTAGGGGTTTTGTCGACATTGTACTAGAATCTAGTAGTGTGAAATTGTGGCATCTTCAGGGCATAAAAAAGTCTTATCACTTAAAATTGAAGTAAATTAATTTAAGTTCTTGACTTAAACTACTGCTGAGAAGAACTTCATTCCCTGGTTCATCCCCCTGTGAACAGATTAAGGGTTCCAGGAAAGTCAAATAGCGCTCACCTGCCCTCCCTCCAGAGAGGTTTCACCTGGCTGCTTATTCATCAGTTTCTCCTTCACACAGCTGGTTTCTGAAACTTTTCTCTCTTTTCTGTTCCTTTCCACTCCCTCCCTTTCTTTCTTTTCCTTCACTGCCTTCTGTTGCTATCACCCTCCCTTTTTTTCTTCCTTTCTTCCCTCCTTCCTTTCTTTCTCTTCACATTTTGATTGACCAAAATTCAAGACTTAATACACTTGATCCTTTGAGAAATAAAACAAAACAAAACAAAAATCACAACTTTTTAGAATAATGTAATTTAGTAACTCTATGCCATGAGATTATTATCAAAATTAGGATATGAATCTAACTTGTACTTCCTCTGATTCAATTCATGGTGCTTATTGGTTAATACATTACATGTTAAGAATGAAGCTTTGATTTGTACTGAGAACAAAAATGATAGTTTTTTGAAAGATCTTTTAACCATGTCCTTCAAGTTGGCTTTTCTAAATATGAAAAAAATCTACAATAAAAATGATTCAGATTCATTGATCAATTCTGTTGTAAGTAACTATACACGTATACAATAATTATTACTTTCTTTCAGTTAATCAAAGAGCAATGTGAGGAACAGGTAGGTTAGGTGTTTTGCTAAAGCCACAGAGGCAGAAAGTGGTGATGAGATCCAGTCTTCAAGACCCTGGTGTTTGCACATCTATGTTCCCTGCAAAATGGTTCACACTCATAAAATTGACAACAGCAGAAAGATTCTATTCACATTAAAACAAAACAAAACAAAAAATCCCTAGTAAAGTCATCCAATCACCAGCACAGACTCAGACATGAAGCAACTTGGATTTTTCAGCGGACAGAAAAGATCAAAAGGATTGATTAGAACTTGTATTTCACAAGGCATACCCAGACTATTTGAAAAAAATATATATCATTGTTTATCCTCAAATCTGTTACAAGTAACTTTAAAGATTTCGATAGTCATAATAGGAACTTTTGAAAAGAACCTATTTGCACTGCTCTCTGTTCTAGTGGAAATGAGTGTGTTGTGCCTCTGTCTCAAGTTGCTTTAGCAAGGTAACATGGTAAGGCAGGTATCCCAAGAATAGCACGTAGGGACAGGTCCCCATATCCCAACCTGTGTCAGCTCATCTCAGAAAGAAGGAAGTATGGACAAGCAATGGCCTCACCAAGTCAAATAAACACACTTAGGACTTCACATATTCAGGGCATTAGGACGGAAAAGTACTTGATCCAGAAAGCCGATAAGGCACCAGAACATGCATTCTATTTGGAGGGAAAATTTTTTACACAGTAAGAGAAGTTGTCAAGGAATGGTACATAGTCGTTTTGCAGAAGTGTTACAGAAAATATGTTGATAATTGAGAAGATAAAGATTCCTTCAGGTGGAAGTGATGAGGAAAAGGAAAGTGTCAGGGAAAACAAACACACAAACAAAAAACTCAGCCTGGGGCAAGTAAGGCCGAAAAAGTAACTGTTCTGGAAGACATTATCCGCAAAATAATGTACGAAATGAGCGACACGCAGATGGGCAGGAGCCGTGCGAAAGCGCCCTTCTCCGAGGATGCTGTGCAACGATAGCAACACTTATTTAAACCCACCACGTGCCAGTCGCTCCTCTGAATCCTCGCTACTCTCTGGTTCGCAGACCAATGCCTTCAGCATTCTCTAGAGCTTGTTAGAAATGTAGAATTCCTGCCCCACCCCAGACTTACCGAAACAGAATTTACATTTTAACAAGATTCCCAGGTGATTCACAGGTGCATTTAGTTTTGGAAACACTGTATCAGAATGAGGTACATGGTTAATCCTCACAGCAACAATAGTAAAAATACCGTTATTGTTCTCATTTTTAGAGGAAAGAACTGAGGCACAGAGAGTATAAACAAATATAGTTAACTCTGTGCCTGCAGTTAGTGATTGGCAGAGCAAGGTTCAAACCCATGAAACCAGGGCCTGCGCCTGTACTGACTACAGTATTCAGTTCCCTTGATTGGCTCATTATGGGCACAAGAGACTCACAAGCAATTGCCAGCAAGATTCACCCAAATATTATCCTTCAATAGCATTTAAATTTCTTCTTTTGATTTAGGACCAAGGGAAAGATTCAGTCTCAAGTGAGAACAGAGGTAGCCAGAGTCTGAAATGAGAACTAAATTCTGGCCACTATCCAGGACCTTTCAAAGGAAATAAATAGGCAGTTGATTGTAAATAATAAACGGCATGATTCTGTTTAATTTCTTCCTGGAAAGTGGTGAAACCGTTAGAGATGAGTGTGCCTACAGCACATGTGTTCCCTCGGGTGCAGTTTGTCATTGTTCTCTGGGCCTTCTCTTTGCTGTCACGTCAGCTGATACAGCAGTCATCAATTTTTTTCTTACAGGAGTCCGAATTTTAACTGCAGAGAACCCTCAGTCTCTCCATCTTGCAATTGCTCCCAATTCAAACTAAATTCTGCATTAACATATTTAATTCTGCCTCAAGTGACAGACTTCTATGTTATGGAGGTTCTACAAAATTCCTAGTGTTTCTTTACTTTCCTGGGAATTAGAGTTCTCCTTCGTGGGGTGCTGTGCAATTGTGTTCTTCTCCAAATCTCTAAGGACTCTCACGATTTGCTTGCTGTAGTCATGATGTTATTTATCTTTATTTTGGACCTTTGGGTAATGAAATAGTTCCATGTCGAAACATAACTGAAAGGGTTCCCCAAGAAGGTAGAGAATCTTAGAGCAAATGATAATATCTGAACACCTCAATTCATTGTCCGTCTCCTTGCCAACCCTGGGAATCCCAAAGTTGACCATGTGCTTGCTGTTATGTGGACTGCATACGTTTGCAATGGCTCCAGGAAACACTGAGACAACAGTCTTTTTAAAAATGTATGTCAGTACTACTAAGATTATCAGTCTATCAAGGCCTCTTTTTCTATCAGTCCTGAAAATAATCTGTTAAGACTAAGACTTAATGGGAATAAAAATCTACCAAATTAATAATCAAATGAAAATGAAATAATCTTTTATGTATGTATTCTGTATGAATCCTTACTTGAGTACATAACTTAAAGACAATTTTTAACTAAAGCTAATTTTTTTGTAAGCATGTTCCTTTCAACCTTGTGAAATAATGCATTGGCCAATTAACAGAAATATTGTTTTAATTCTTCACAGAAATAGCATATTATTTACACTGAGTGCTATAGAATGAAGCTAAAGATTTGAAATCCTTATTTTATGTTGAGTTATCAAGAGTTTTATTTTGAGGGGATAAGAAACATTACATATATAAAACGGAATATAAAACGGAAGAGGAAAAGATAAGAGGTAAACTGAACTTATACCGTAGTACAGTGGAAGTGCCCAGAGGTCGAGGGAGACAGACTTAGATCCTAACTGTGACAATGTTACTTGTACATGTTACTGACACTTTTTGTGTGCTCCGAGATTAATGTCCTGCTCTGCTCTGTACCTCAAGAGGCTGATAATCTGCATACTACAGTCCACCTAAGGTCCACAAACGTGGTGGGAGGTTGGAGGGCAGGAAGAATGCCAGAGTACCTCTTCCCTTTTCTGCTGCAGGCTTCCCTAAATATTGACCTCTGTTTCTAGGTGTCTCTTGACATCTCTTTTCCAACAAGTTCCCTGATGGACATCGTCTGGCTTTTATTAATGCCACTGCCTCCTTTTGGATGGTAACAACTTTCTTCTGTTGCTGACCTTGGGGTTGTCTCTCTGCACCCTGGTTGGCTTCTTAGCACTTCTGACACTGTTAAGTAATGTCTTGTTATCAAATTCATTTGATGAAGGTCAGCTTTGTTTTCCCAATGAGATCCTATATATCTTAAATCTGTCTGAATCCTGCTTTCTTCACCTATAGAATAAAGTCAACAATACTTCTCTCTGATGTGTGTGCCAAAGACTATAGGTAATTTATATAGAAAGTCACCAACTACAGCTTTTCAGTCAAAAGCAGGCCACTGCTGGTGTTTATACAGAAAATATTAGAACATGGCCATGCTCGTTCATTTGTTTCTTTGTAATGCTGCTTTTACACCACAATGGCAGCATTGAGTAGATGCTACAGAGACCAAACAGCATGCAATGCCTATAGTATTTACTATTTGGCGTTTTCAGAAAAAACTTCCTTGACCCCTGGCATAGAGCACAGTGCCTGCCCCAGAGTAGATGTTCCATAATTGGTAGCTTTTATTTTCCTTTTATATTATATAGTCATTTTTCCAGTTACATAGTCCTAATTATGAGGTTGCATAGGGAATGATCCTTGAGGTATTATTAAATAATCCTTGTAAATTAGAATTCATAAGAGGCATTAGAAATCACCTCTGTTTTTCCTCCTATTTTCTATTGATTCCTGGGCCAGTAGCCCAGACACAATAAACAGAAGAGTAGCTGAACGTGGGTGACCCATGCAGTAGGTAAAGAAAGCTTACGTGATCAAGTCTATAGCTCACCTGCATAATGAAGTTACACAAAGAAGTACTTTTCAAGTTCTTACTTGTGTATGTGAAGAAACTGTAATAACTACAGTCAATAAAAAATCAGTGGAAGAAAAATTGCTTAATCTATTCTCACTTATAAAGTAAAAGTGAACTCTATTTTTGAGAGAATTGGCAGGTTAATAAGAAGTCTGTGACTGATTATGCTAAGAACATGGACTCATTTTTAATTTAACTTGAGGTTACTTGAGATATAGATGTAACTGATGTTTGTTGAGAAGTTTAAAACTGGGTATGTGAGAAATTTGTGATATACCTAGCAAGTGATTTTTGCCCAAAAGTTAAGTGTGATCTCATAAATAAAAAATGAATATATAAATAAATTCAAGGAATTCCATAAGGATGTACTTGAGAAAAACATAAAAATGTTGTTTAAACACTGTAGAATTTATTTTCCTTAATTATAAAATAAAAATTATATAATATCTTAGGAGGAGTGCATGAGTAAAAAGATGTGAGATGCTTAGCTTAGTTCCTAGAACATAGTAATCATTCAGAAACTTGTAGTTTTCATCTCCATTTCTTCAGGACACAAATTAGAATCATTTAAAACATATTTATCTTGTTCTAATTGATTTATATCATACATTGTGTTCCAAATATGAAAGAATCACTCTTCTTTTGTCAGAATATTTGATTGATGGAAATCCAAAAATCAAAGTGTAAGACAATAGATTGGCATTATGACAAAACAGCAAACTAATCAAGGTTTTTGCATAGTTATATGACATAATATTTTTTGAATGAATAAATAGTATCATTATAAAAGATGTGACTTCAGTAAAATGTTTGTAAGTTTTGTTTCATTTTTAAATGGAATAAAATAGTGAATATTTTGCATTCATGTTGTTCTTTTATTAGAGAGATATTATTGTTCAAATATATAAAGGAAGTTATAAGGACGTTATTTGAGTAGCCTTCATTCATTTCTATTATAATTAATTCAGTTAAATACATCTCCTACAAAGAAGTTTAGTAGTCCTAGACAAGGCTCAGTCATTACTAGCACATACGTACACTGTAGAGACTATTAACAGTGCTGAAATATTTTCTTAAGTCTCAGGACATGAATACCACTTAAAAATGATAACAGAGAAATGATACGGTCTTATTGGCACGGTGAATGACTTCAGGTCATTCAAAATATTGCATACTGAATCAAGTGGTTTTAAAGGTACTCTTATGTGTAAAAAAAATCCTGACTGTAGAGACAAGTTAGGAAATCAATACTATGAACATCTAAACCTCAGGGAAAAAATGGTTGAAAGGTTTTCAATTCACATTTACCAGAAAATAGTGAGGCTAAGCAACACTCCACAGAGCTATTAAAAATACATTCACATCTCGCTACCTTCAGCACATCTTGATTGTGCTGAAGGGGACCCCCAGGTTTGGCGTAAATGAACAACTGGCCAGATGAAGAAGAGCTGAAAAAACATTTTATGTTTTAGCTACTGAAGACTCGGTGTGGTGATTAAGACAATGAGATAAAACTTACATTAGTTAGACAATTATATTTCTGGCTACTTAAAAAACTGCTAGGTCACTTAATAGTCTGAAATGCTGAGTATCATGAATCTAGATCTTATTTCAGAAAATTAATAGAAACACGTCTGAATCTGTAAAATCTGAAACCCTAACAACCAGAACTTTCTAGCTGGAAGACTACATTTCAGAATTTCTCAGTTCTTAGCACAATAAATGTCAAATGAATGAAGTAGAAAGAAAGGCAGCAACAGCACATTCAAAAATTTCAGTACCACAAATAAAATCAAGCCTTTATTGTCATGTAGTGCAATTGGTTAGCATTGGCAATTAAAAGCCAGGCGCACTCTGACAATGTTTCCGAGTTCACCTGATCAGACACGGAAATTCTGCACTCCAATCTCTTAATATTGTTTCTCTTACAAACAGATTTTATGTGAAAGATGATTTGCTATTTTAGTTATCTAAAAACTAGCTTAAAGCAAGACTCATCGAAGAGCAATATCCCGGAATTTTCATTCGAATGAGCTTGAAAAATTGGCACAACAGTAAGTCAATTTTGTACTTCTACTTCTCTAAAGAAATTTCCCTTCCCAGAGAGAGGTATAGAAATGTTGTTCATCATAATTAGGACTGTGTAACTAGAAATGTGTGGTATAAACATATTTAGTGCAAAATGTAAATATTGCAACAAAGTGGGTTGGGCACCTGGGTCTCATCTGGATTTCCCTAGAACCAGTTCTAGTACACAGGTAAACACAGGTGTAGATGTTTCAAACTTGCAGTATGCTTGTCTAAAATTATATGCTAAATCATCTTGTAATGGCCACTTTAATTAACAGCTGCACAAGCCTCAGAAATTACCTAGAATGCAATAACTGTTGGCAGTAGATGAGGAAGTTTGTATATACACACACATGCACGCATATATGTAAAATAAATATATATACTTGGAGAGAAAGCTGTTTTAGAAAATTATGGTAAAAGAGATATGGAAGCCGATAAATCTAAATGGAATGGAGATATGGGAGCAGATCTGTGGAAGAGAAATAACTTCTAGATGATTCAAAAAATAGTGGTAAAAAGTAGAAAAGAAAAGTGTTCCCTTAACTTTTCTTACTTACTCAGAAAGGATCCCTGTCAAAATTTACGATGCCTCTTTATAGCTACGAGGAGAATGAACCCCTACGTTTTTAATGGCCGTCTTCCCATGATTCTCTGCAGTGTATCAGAGCACCAGCTGTGAGTCACAGCCTTTCTGGGGGGCTGTGTTCCAAGGTTCTTAGCACACACATATTCTCCACAATTAGCTTTCCACGGAGCCCAACGCATACAAGAATGTTTAAAGATCTGAAAAGGCACCGTGAGGTAGAACTGGCGTTTTCCCAACCAAGGCTTCCAACTGACTTCATGACACCTAATTTACCACTCAGGGTATGATCTAGAAAAATCAAGGGTAGGCCATCATTCCAATAATGATCACTGCAGATAGTGGCAATACACATTTGGAGAGGACTGATGTTGAAACTCCACAAGAAACACTGAGAGATGGAAAGAGAACTTAGTGCAAGTTTTTGCATGGTAGATGGTGTTTACAGAAAGAACTACACCTTATGCAAACAATAAGAGGGCCTTGGAGAAAAGAGGCTGAAGAGAGATGCAGGAGAAAATTCCAGAAGTATGTTCAAAGTGAATCAGTACCATTTAATGACTAGTACTTCCCAGACCAGCCCCCTTTCCTACTCTACTACAGAGTGTACACATCCTTGATGCTAACTCATAGAATTGGCAATTTTAATGGCCTGGTGCTGCTTGTGACCATTGGTGGGGGCAAGGTGTAGGGAGATCACCGCATTAAGAATTTGCATGTTTAAAACTCAGATCTCAAGACATTCCAGCCTATGAGTTTTATAGCAAATTAAAATCCAAACTTCTATTTCTAGTATACAGTAGTCACCCCTTACCCTCAGGGTAAATGTTCCAGGATCCTCAGTGGATGTCTGAAACCATACCGAACCCTATATTACACTATGTTTTCCTATACATATTTACTTATGATAAAGTTTCATTTATAAGTTGGGCACAGTAAGAAATTAACAGCACCAAACAATAAGAAAACAGAACAATTACAACAATGCACTGTAAGAGAAGCCACGTGAATGTGGTCACTTGTTGCAGGGGTCCCTTGCTGGAGTCTTCTAACAGGCCCAGTGCTTTCTGGTACGACATGCATCAGTCCGAATACATTTTCTGTTCACGTCTTGCACCCACAAATTCAATGCCTTTTTCATATTAACTAAGCCCTTACACGCTGTGGCTAGAACTTCTACAGTTTGAGGTGGGGCGGCAACACTAGTACAAATTTCTTTTTTTCTTCTTCACAGTTCCACAGAAAATTCATTCTTACTGTACATCTTAGCAACCTCAGCATATGTTTTATTTCTTTATAAAGTCAAAAACTTTTACATTTTCACTTAAAGAAAGCACTTTACGGCTCCTCTTTGGCATACTCAAGTTGCCAGCATCCCAGCTCTTGTACTTTGGGGCCTTTAGTAAGTAAAATATGCGTGATTTGAAAACAAGTCCTGCACTACCATGCCAATCGATCTGATAACAGATGGCTACTAATTACTAATGGGTAGGGATCATATGAAGATGCCAGCCAATGGGATTATTCATGGCTTGCGACAGAGCTTCATGGCATGAGATTTTATCTTGATACTTAAAACAGTGCCCAATTTAAAACTTACGAATTGTTTATAACTGGAATTTTCCATTCAATATTTTCAGACCAAAGTTGACTGTGGGCAACTGAAACCATGGAAAGTGAAACAGTGGATAAGAGGAGACTACTGTAAACTGATGAACAAGCCTTTGGTAACCCTTAAAATTCTCTGGAGTTATATCTGAAAGAATTTTGGAGTGTTTCTGATATATTCAGGAGCAATGCTCTAATGTCTGAGGCATCCTCCTGTTATCTCCTACTTACAAGTCTATTTAAGAATGATGCCTAATCACTTTCTACTTTTCCCTCAGATGAGGGATGGGGCTTCCAATTCTATTAATAGTCACGGGGCCAAATAACAGCATTTCTTACATCACTGATGAACTGGAGTCACTCTGTGTTCCACTCAGATCTTTGTGGGAGAAATTGTCTCCTATATACCAGAAAAATACCGCTTGTGGCCCTCAAAACCAATAAATATCCTTTTTTTTAAAAAAAAAACATTTTTATTGTTGTTCAATTATAGTTGTCCCCATTTCCTCCCCATTACTCTCCCCTGCCCTATCCAGCCCCCACCTTCCACTTTCAATCCTCCCCCTTTGGCTTTGTCAATGGGTCCTTTATACGTGTTCCTTGACCTGACCCTTCCCCTTCTGTCCCCGTTATCCCCTTTCCCCCACCCCTCTGGTCACTGTAAGTTTCTTCCTCATTTCCATGTCTCTGGTTGTATTTTGTTTGCTTGTTTGTTGATTACATTCCACTTATAGGTGAGATCATATGGTATTTGTCTTTCACCACTTGGCTTATTTCACTTAGCATAATGCTCTCCAGTTCTATCTATGCAAAGAGTAGGATTTCCTTCTTTCTTTCTGCTGCATAGTATTCCATTGTGTAAATGTGCAACAGTTTTTTGACCCACTCATTTACTGATGGGCATTTAGGCTGTTTCCAGCACTCGGCTACAAATATCCTTTACAAAAAATAACTCTTTTGGTTTCAGCCAGCAGCCTCTTTCTCATGGGTCCCAGCAATAGTCCTAGGGGAAGACCAGGAGTTAGCTTTCATCCTTCTCCAGGTGTTGCTCACACATCAAGCTCTATCTTGGGGACCCTTCAGTCTCAGGCAAGTTTACTGAAAAAAAAAAAATCGATGAATCCACCATCCCATCACTTCATTAGCTATACCCAGCTATGTTAGAACTATCTTAGCTCATTGAGACCCTGGCTTCCTGTATTTTACTAAAGTAAATTAATGATTAGTTGCATAGCTCTTTGGGATTTTCACTCATTATGCAGTCAGATGCCTCTCATTCCCTTTGTGTTCCCCTCCAGCTTTTATTTTTATTTCTAGGTCAATTACTAAAATTGGTTGTTCTTTTGGCTTAATCTCTCCCCCTCTACACCCCCATTCTAAAGCTAAGCACCGCGTTCCTGCACTTACACATCCGCCACTCCACCGTATTGGCAATATAGCCTGTTTCCTGTTGAAACAACATGGTAGCAGATTTTGACTCAACAAAGTGGTCAGTGGCTCATAAAATAAATTCAAATGAAAAGTAACAATCTATATTCTAGTCATTCCTTCATCAGTGAGGGGTTCTGTGGCCTTTGGAAAGTTACCAGTTTTCCCCTGATGTGATTCTATAAAATGCTAGTTGTGATAGGCACTACTTTATTATGTCATAGAAAATTGTGAGTGATAGCTCAGGGAAATCTTTTGAAAAATATAGCATATATGGACTTCAAATCTGTGATAATTCTTTAAATCATTTTAATAATTTAAATTACATTTGTTTCAAATTGAATACCTCTCAACCCACCCAATCAATGGTTTCATCATTTAAAAAATATTTTTTGAAAATTAGATGTTATTTTGCTTATTTCTAAGTATGTCAAAGTTTGTTTTTGAACAGATTAGTCTTGTGAATCCTGTAGACTATAATCAAAAAACAAAACACTTGCAGTAGGATGGTATTGAAACCTGCTCTTCTTGTTCCCAGTTTTCGTATTTAGTTCAAATGTTCAACTGTTTAGCAGGCACAGATAACTTAATCAATGAAGCTCTTATTTTTGGCATTCTCACATTCCAAATTAAAATTACATTATATTTTTTGGGAAAACCCCCCACCAGTACCATCTGTGAATTGAATGGTGTCATTACATCAAAGTACTGCAATTAGAACAATAGGGTAAAATTAATGCCAATGTTAAGTACAGATGTGCCAAATATGATGGGTAGTTGATACACAATTCAAATTGACAACCACGTGCAATGTGGAAAGTATCCAGGCATAACCCCAGATCCAGTTGGCCAATGGATGTCATGATTGCCTCACAGAGAACATATTTAAAAGAGATTTATTTGGCAGTAATGAAAAGTTAGTTTCAAAGACCATAGTCTCTCCTAGGTTACTCATGCAAAGCTTTCATTATCTCAGGGTAAAAATGGGCCCAAAGAAGATAATCCAAATGGGACATAACATTCCATAACCACAGAACAAAATTTCCATTTTGTTCTCTTCAGGAATACAACATTTGGTATTTGCATTACATGACAGATCATATGGCATTATTAGTCTAATGGTGCCGCTTTTTCATTTTCGTAGCTGCGACAAGCTATTAGCTTTAGCATGCACCAGGGATTTCTTGGTATAGGTTAACAGGATAATCTATTTTATTATTTAGTTTCACCATCTGTAAAATCAAAATTTGAGAATGGATGATCATGGGCTAGAGTTCCTTTCAGTTTAGGATCTTCTAATGTTTGGTATTAATGTTAATGCTGAAAAGATGGTTTTATTCAGACAATCATTAGCTGTTTAATCTTTGTCATGCCATGTTGTCAAACTATGATATTAAAGGAAGAGATATAAGTGGTTCAAAGTGTAAGAGTATCGATGGCTCAGTGGCAGCTCTCTATCAGCCCTTAATTAAAAGTCATAAATAACACTTTTAGTATTAAAATAAATTTTGCTACTAAACCCAGAAATTTTTAGCAACAAATTTAAACATCTTTGTGTGTGTGTGAATAGGCACAATTAACCTATAGGCCTCATAGCAGCAGCTTTTGTTTAATCAAATAAGTTTCCAAAATTAGACAATATTTATAAAGCAAAGATAGCAGTTGCCAGGTCAACATTTATATGGAGATATCAACCAATGTGTTTCTGTTTACCAGGGCCATCTTGAAGAGAGGTCATGATGATATTTTTCTATAGAACCAAAAATTACAGTCTAAAAATACTGGCATACCCATGTTCTTTTCTGAAATGCCACATTTCCAAATTCTTTTCCTTCATTATTTTCTCAGTCTTAAACAGGTTTTAAAATGAAAAGGGGAACATAAAATCATGTAAACATAGAATGCCATTTGGCATAAATTCTTATCTCTTTTCATCACCAATCATTACTATTTCCAAAACTTGTCAAAAATCACTGTACAGCTAGTAGTAGAGTATATCATAACCTATAGGTTTTAATATTTCCCCACCAAATTCTCTTACCTAAATATAAAAATATGTAAGTATATATATAAGTATATACTTACTGAGAACATAGTATATACAAGCTGCTGAAGATTATAATGTTGATCAAAACTGTTCTCACCTTAATGATTATCGCCCCATAAGAGGCCCCAAATAACTGTAGCAAAGCAAAAATAAAACAAATGACATAAAAGAGGTCTAAAGGGTTTAAATGTAGAAGAAGTTGAAAAGGTCAGAAACTGCTACCCAGTTGTGGGGACATTTTTGGCTGAGTAGATGGAGAATTCCAGGCAGAGTAAACAGAATGAAGTAACCTAGGAAAAAATGTAAGGAATCAAGAATCATTCGTTCACTCAATAAGGTAAGAAATAAAGGTGGCTTGGACTAAAACAATGGAGGTGAGGATCTGACTCAGGAAATACTTTGTGGAGGCTAAAGAATTGGTTGCTTATTAAGATGTGAGAAAAAAGGAGTGAAGGTTAATTACAATTACAAGTAATATAGTGTGGATGAAACACGAGGAACAAATATTATGATAGAAAGATCAGAAATATCATTTGTTTCAGCTCTGTAGGTTCTTGAATACCTTGACCAACCTCTTTTAGAGAGACAGACAAAAAGAGAGAGAGAGAGAGGATTGATTGATTCACAGTTCAGGTTACTAGAAGGACTCAGTAGAAATTACCTTAAGGATAATGAGAACAGGGACACAAACAATGTCAGAAATATATTCTTCTCCATCTCCTCTCTGATGGAAGAGACGATTTTGGGACTTCATTCTCTAGAACAGCTTGTCGATGTGGCAGGAAGTTTCAGGCTTACAGCCTGACAATACTGAGATCAAGGAGAAAAGAAGTACCTTTGCTCAGTTTCTATTTTAAAAATCCAAAGGACACTGAGTGGTCACATGATTATACCTGGGCCATTTACTATAAATTGCTGTGAATTATATGTTCATTTCTCTGGTCAATGGGAAGTCCGCATCCCTCTCCAGAAGCACCCACCTCTTATGAACAGGCATATCCAGAAGAATGGAAGGAATAAAGGGAAGGGCAGGCAAAAAATATTCATTAAATGAGACTTAAGTCTGAAATATCTTATATATATGTAAGTAAATATATAAATATATAAATATATTATATATACATTATATATTGTATATACTATTTATATTCTTATATATTATATGGATTATAAAGTATAGATATTCTGTATAAAGTATATATTATATGTATTATATAAAGTAGCTATATAAAGTATATGTAAGTCTGAAATATATATGTAAATAGATATATGATATATTAATACATTATATAAAGTATATATAATGTATATATGCCTGTTATTATCTTTTCTCTTTCCTATCTGTAAATACTCTCTCTAGCAGATCGCATTTTCAATCATTTACTTGAGGAAATTGATCTAGCAATTTCCTTTTTCTCTCCTACACCATTAATTTTGCACTCTCTATGGGCTCTTTCTCATTGCACTCATACTTGCTATTATTCTTCCATCTTAAAAATGAAAACTTTCTTTTGATCCCATATTCATTCCCCATCTGCTCCTCTTTAGGACAAAATTTCTTAAAACAATTATCTTTACTGTGACTTCCATTCCTCTGATTCTATTCTTTCTTAAGCCCTCTCCACTCACGCCTCTGTCCTCCACCGCTTTACCAATATTACACTGACCAACTTCACCAGTGACCTTCACATTGACAAATTCAGTGACCAGTCCTTAGACTGCATCTTATTTGACCTATAAGCAATATTTACTACATATGCTCTCTCTTCTTCTCGCTACTTCTTGTTTTTCATGGTTTGTTCAATTTTCTTCTTACAGTCTTTCATAAGTTTTCTTTGATAGTCCCTGCTTATCATTGGTTACTTATTGTTGGGGAGCACAACGGCTCCAACTTTGGTTCACTTACTCGTTTCAACTTCTCCTTTCTCCCTTGATGATCCCATCAAATTTAATGGCTTTAAACTCCACTGCTGGCAACACTCAAATTTATACTTTCAGCCGTTCTCTCTCCCCTGAATTCCAGACCCATGTCTCACACTGCTTATTCAACATCTCTAGGTAGATGTCCAGAACATCTTACATTAACTTGTACTTTAACTTCTTGATCTTCTGTCCCCAAACCTAATTACCCACTGTTATGGGCTCAATTGTGTTCCCACTTCCACTCATATGCAGAAAATCTAACCTCCAGTACCTCAGAGTGTGACTGTATTGGAGACAGGGCCTTTAAAGAGGAAAGTAAGGCAAAGTAAGGTCACGTGGGTGGTCAGTGTTCTAGTACCGACTGCTGGACTTATAAGAACAGGAATTGAAGACTCAGAGAGATACCAAACACACGTGTGCAAAGAGGAAAGACTGTGTGAACACACAGAACGCAGCCATCTGCAAGCCAAGGAGAGAGGCCTCAGAAAAAACCGAAGCCGCTGACATCCTCATCTCAGACTTCTAGTGACCAGGACCGTGCAAAATGAGTTTCTGTTGTTTAAGGCACCTGCTCTCTGATATTTGTTTCATGGCAGCCCTAGCAAACAAATACACCCAGTCTTTCCTAAGTCAGTTCATAACAACTCCATTCTTTTGCCCATGTCAAAAACTTTGGAGTTTTCCAGGACTGTTTTTTTCCCCTCACATTCTATAGTCTCTCCATCTAGAAATCTTGTTGCCTCTAGATTTAGAATAGAATCTATCTACTTTTGTTAAACATTGTTTTTCAATTACAGCTTGCATTCAATATTATTTTATATTAGTTTTAGGTGTACCACACGGTGTAAACTACCGTATACTTTACAAAGTGTTCTCCCGATATTTCCAGCACCCACCTGGCACCATATACAGTCATTATAATTACCACTGACTATATTTCCTTTGCTGTATTTTACAACCCTGTGACCATTTTGTGACTGCCAATGTGTACCCTTTAATTCCTTCACCTTTTTCACCTAGGCTCCCAGCCCCTCCCCACTGGCAACCAGCAGTCTGCTCTCTGTGTCTTTGAGGAATCTGACTACTTTTCTTCACCTCTTGTATTGTCACCTTGGTCCAGGTCACCATCATCTCTTGCCCTGACTACTGCAGTGGCCTTTTAACTGGTATCCCACTTATGTCCCTGTCCTCACACAGTCTGTTCTTCACACCTCAGCTGGACTCAGGCTGTACAAATTAAGTGAAACCCTGTCAATTCTCTGATCAACGTCTTGTACTGGCTTCCGTTTTACTCAGAGTAAAAGAAAAATTCTTGCATTTAATTTGTTGCACTAGGTGGTCAACAAATCTCTGTGGAGTAAATAAATGAATTGAATATAAGATATAAACAGATGTTAATAAAACGATGCCCAGCTCGAGAAATAAAATATTATTAAAACTTTAAAGCCCTCTAGGCACTCCTCACACACACCTTTCCCCTCCACTTCCAGAGATAAACGCAAGCAGACTTCATCATTCTTTTGGATCTCTTCATAGTTATACCTCACAGGTGGGCATGCCTAGATGAAAGTACATTCTTTAGTTTGCATGTATTTTAAATTAAAAACATGTCTCTGTGCTTCTTCTCTTACTCAACATTATGTTTGTGAGGTTCATCCATGTTGATAATGATGCTATAGGTTATTCATTTCTAATGCTATAGCTTCCTACCAAAGAAGGCCACAATTACTGATGATACTTACTATAGAACTCTGGCTTATTTCTGTATTTGTACACGTCTCCTGGAACATGTATGCAATACATACATTTCTCTAGGTTGCATAAGCAGTAGAATTGGCTGGTCCAAAATTTCCCTCTGAGCTCATTTTGCCACAGGGTAACTTTTTAAAATCCCACCCTTTCAATGAGGGAGCAGCATTGAGATATCTGTTTTTTTCTGGGGTAAAAGCTTAGTTTCCCTGCCTCATATGAGCTAAAGGCTGTAGTGTTTTGTTTCCTGATGTAAACAAATGACCCCATCTGTGTTTCCCATTCTGTGTCCCTATTCGGTTTAAATTCTCCGTTCATTTGGCCCCAGATGGATTCAGCTTACTGTTAGACCAGAAATGCATTATCAGTATAGTTTGTTGAATATTATCCAGAATTTCTACATGTTTAAATAAAGTGATTTTTCAGAATACCTTTCCTGCCACATTGCAATAAGCAGCCGAAAGCTTAAATTTTTGTACTTAATTTTAAAACTGTCACATATTGGTGGTTTGGGTGGTGGTGTTTAGAATAGGTCAAATGTTATACAATAACAACTGTGTTTGGAATGTTTATGTAATAATAATAGGTGGCATCAAGGATCTATTGATAATAAAAAGTGCTTCTTTTATATATCTAGTAGGGTACTACATTAAAATTATCAGATCATCTGAGACAAAGTGAACATTTTAATAGATGGTGTTGTGACGAATGAACAGTTTAGGATGAAGATAAAGTTGGATTCATGCTTCATACCATACACAAAAATGAACTTGGAATGTACAGGAGATCTAAATATAAAAAGTAAAAACCATTTGAATAGAAAATGGAGGTGAATTCCTTTAGAACCTGATGAGAGAGAAATGACTTTTTAACTACAATTCAAAATTAAATATTGATAAATTTAAATTTCTAAAAATATTTTTTTAATGAGAAAATTCACATAGGCACATTCGAAAGACAAATGCAAACTGGGAGATACTATTTTCAATGTATGTCACAAATGAAAGGCTGATATTCTTAACATATAAAAGAGCTTTTTAGAAATTGAGAAAAAAAAGACAAAGTAATACAAAAATAGTCTCTGAACAAATGGAAAGATTTTCCCCTTTATTTACGATAAGGCAAATGAAAATTGAAACTGCTAAGATTCCATTTTTACCTATCACCCTGGCAAAAATTCAAAGGTTTGAACACCCGCCTTGCCGTTGAGGCTGTGGAGAAACAGGCACTTACACATGTTGGAAATGCGGAGTGACACAATATCTATAAGGGGGGATTTGGGAGTATCCAGCAATGCTACATCTGCACTTACTTGTGTCCAGCACATGGTAGGTATTCACCCTGAGGATACACCTCCATTAACAGGAAATAATTGTGTGAGATATTCATTGCCGCATTATAGCACGTTGCATTGTATGTAAATGCAAATTTTCAGAAATAATCCTGTTTAGGGAAACCCTAACTTCTCTTGTGAAATTACATTTTCTTCCCTTTACCCATGTTTACAACCCACCTGACACCTTGTTTGTGGGGGTCTACCCACACCAATCAATTCTGGTATACTAACTGAGTGTCCTGCAATCTAACTCAACCCCATAGGTTATGGGTTCAGTCCCACAAGACTGTCCCCACTCTGACTCAGAGGCCGATCCCAAGTCCAGGTGATTATCTGTGCTCTGAACTGATCAGCTATAATTCAGAAGTTCCCATGACCCCCTCACTGGGTTTAATTAATTTGCTAGAGTGACTCACAGTACTCAGAAAAAATAGTTAACTTACTGTTTATCAGTTTAAACAAGATATGATAAAGGATGCAGATTAAATTCAAATGAAAGAGATGCACTGGGCAATGTATGTAAGAAGGGGCTCTTTATGTGGGGTCGCTCTCCCAGTTCTTCTATCCGTTCACCGACCTGGAAGCTCTCTGAACCCTGCACTTTTGGTACTTCGGGGATTTAGATGGACGCGTTATCCAAGTAGACACGATTGACTGTTAACTCCGTTTCTAGCCCCTCTACCCTCTCTGGAGAATGGAGCTAAAAATTCCGAGCTTCTAATCATTGCTTGGTCATTCTGGGGACCAGCCCCCACCCTGGAAAGCATCAAGAGTCACCTCATTAAAACAAAAGACACTTCTATCACCCAGGTAACTCTAAGAAGTTTAGGAACTCTGTCAGAAACCATGGTCAAAGGCCACATATTAGAACAAAAGATGCTCCCAGTGCTCTTATCACTCAGGAAGTTATACGGGTTTTAAAAGCTCTCTGCCATGAGCTGCAAGCAGAGACTAACGTACGTATTTTCTATTATCTCACAAATGCAAATGCTGGTACATAAGAGATTGGTTGAATAAACTGTGGTACATCTATCTAATGGGACAGAATGAGAAAGATCTCCAGCAATTGATATGGAATGATTTACAGGACGTATTTTTAAATTAAAAAATCTGCATGCAAAAGAGTATTATAAAAAAAAAAGAAAAAATAAGATAGTGTGTGTGTAATGCTTCTAATTACAAAGAGAAACACAAGAAGACAGTAAAGATAGACTGTAAATTAATGAAACGTTATTTGCAAGGGTTACATGGGGAAGAGATATAAGGGGCAGGGGAGAGAGCGATGCTCCTTTGGGTACACCTTTGTATGCAGTCGCAAATGAGATTGTTTTCTTAGTTTCCTTTCCTGGTAGGTCATTATTGGTGTATATGAGTAGGGTACACTCTTTTTATACTTTTTCACTTAAAGCCATATTAATATTATACAGATTCAAAAAGTTTAAATTAACCAAGACAGATCTCACTTCCTAAAAATGACTACCAACAGAAACAAGTGAACCTAAATATATATAAAGCATATGAAGATAACCAGGGTGAAGAAAAAAGAATTTATCCAAGTAACTTTTAAACACATTACTTTGCATGCCTTATGTGTAGAGACACAAAAAGCTATATTAAAAAAAAAAAAACCTGAACTTTACTTAGTAGGTTAGTTGTTATTTGTAGTGATATTGTAGCAATTCTGAAGTTATGTTTGTGAATTAAGGGAATCAGGAAATTACTAAATATATTGATATTGTTAGCAGCTGGGGTTCTTACTAAAGGGAGCTCCCAAAGAGTAATTGGGGGATGGAAGGAAGAGTGCTGTGGTATTCAATTGGAACTACAGTTAGTAATGTGAACCCAGGATATGAAACATATTTTTATGTTTTGTGACCTGTATGTAATGCATGATATATATGTACATATCCATGCAACTCACTATATATGTATATACATACACACACGTGTGTGTGTATGTATATATGTGTATATGTGTCCTCTTAACAATGATATCCCAGTATCATTGAGCTCATTTAGTACCCATATCTTGGTTTCTAGATGCCCTTCCTCACTAAAGGAACAAGGAAATCTTGAAAAAATGACTGTTTATGGGCTAAGGAAAGGAAAGAACAAGTTGTGCTTGAAATACTTTGCTGTATCAGAAAATAAGAAATGGTTCAGAAATTTAGAGGGAGCTTGTTAAAAAGACGTAGGAACCTCTATAATTTTATTGACAAATGTCATCCTAATAAATTTAATTAAAAACAAATAAAAGATGTCAATAGGAGCCTGCTCGATCCAATTCCCACTGCCCAAATATGGGCCAGTTTGAGTAGCAAAATGAATAGTCAGTAATGAATTATAACACATTGAATTTTTAAGCAAATCTAATAAAGGCAAGAAAGAGTAGAAAGAAATCTTGCAAATATTTTTTAAATAGTGGAATTCCAATTTATACTTAGGAAATCACTATTTACAACCATAGAATAATTGATTCAGGGAGAAATCACTAATGCCTTCTCAAAAAATGGGAGAATGGTGTTAGGTAATAGGATATTTTCAGACAGTCTCAAGTATTCATCAACTATCATGTACTAACTACAAAGGGAAATAAATGTACCTTTTGGTGGAAAAATGTGATAGATGCTGCCTTTAGCCATGGTAGCAAAGTGAATGTAAAAATAATGAGACAAAGTGGCATGCTGTGACCCCTGAGGTAATGTCTTCAGGAGGCACTTCATTGATGTAGAAGTTCTTCCCAAAATGCATAGAATAAATCTAATCATGAGAAAATAGACAAATCCAAATCATGTGATACTTTTATAAAGTATCACTGTTTGTCATTTTAAAAATGTCATGAAGGAAAGGAGAGGAGCCTTGGCTGGTGTGGCTCAGCAGATTGGGCGCCAGCCTGTGAACCAAACATGGTCGCCAGTTCAATTCCCAGTCAGGGCACATGCCTGGGTTGCAGGCCAAGTCCCCAGTAGGGGGCGCACAAGGGGCAATCACACATTGATGTTTCTCTCCCTGTCTATCTCCCTCCCTTCCCCTCTGTCTAAAATAAAATAAATAAAATATTTTTTAAAAAGGGAAAGGAATATTTGTGGAAGAATTACTGTAGAAAGTAGAAATTTAGACACGTCTTAGGGGATGTGATTAATTTGGCCTCATACTGAAACTATAATGAATAAAACTAATGCATGGTTATTGTACCCAGGTCAGGGAATTGACATAAGAATTCTGTTTTCTTCTTTTTCTTCTCTTTTTATCTCTACTCTTTACTTTAGTATGCTTGAGCAATTACAGTGCTGTCACCCAAGTAAATAAATGGCTAAATAATAAACTCCTAGGCAGTGCACAGTAAAGTTTGGATGCAGATTCCCATATTACTTTACTGCCTTGTGCCTTGGTTTTCTTATCTCTAAAATAGGATAATAACACTACAGATCTTGCAAGCATTGTAAGGATTAAATTAGTTAAAAATATTTAATAAATACAGTATTGGCATATTGTTTTCAATATCTCAGCTATCATCAAAGAATATAATAATTTATTGCCCAAACTGGGATCCTTCTGAAAGTAAAAGAGAGCAACATAAATAATGATGCTGGGATAAAAGGTGTGAATAAGGACTATTCTAGATAAACCAGGCTGTGTGGTGTATTAATCAGAGCTCTCCAGAGAAACAGAACCAGTAGGATATTAGAAGGTGAAAAGTCCCATGATTTGCTGTCTATAAGCTGGAGAAACAGGAAAGTTGGTGGCGTAATTCAGTCCAAATCCAAAGGCCTGAGAACTAGAGGAGCCGATGGTCTAAGTCCTAGTCCTAGTCCAAAGGCTCAAGAGTTTGTGTGTGTGTGTGTGTGTGTGTGTGTGTGTGTGTATGTGTTAGGGTGAGGATAATGGAGTCAGTCCCTGTTTGAGCTGAAGAACTGAGAACCAGGAGCACCATGTCTGAATGCAGAAAAAAATGGATGCCCCAATTCAAGCAAAGAGCAAATGTGCCCTTCGTTTTCCCTTTTGTTATATTTGTATATATCCCTTAAGGGATTGGATGATGCCCACCCACATTGGTGAGGGTGATCTTCTTACTCAGTCTACTGATTCCCAGTGATAATCTCTTCAGGAAACACCCTACAGACCTACTCTCAGATGATGTTTTACCAGTGGTCTGGCACCCCTCAGCCCAGTCTAGTTGACATATAACATTAACCACCCCATCTGGCCAGCCCAGTGATTAATATTATGCCCCTCTAAGTAACTATCATGTCTATTTAATAAAAATTTATTACATGTCTGGCACTTAATAAAAGTTCTATCATGACTTTATTTAATACTATTAAAATACATTCAAGGAAATGTTTGTTATCCATATAATTTGGATAGAGAAACCAAATGACAGAAATTTTAATTGCCTTCCTGAGATCACACATCTTGAAAAGGCTAAACTGGGATTGAAAGAGCCTGTCTCTGATTTTGAGATCCATGCTCTTAATGGATATTCTGTATACTCGCTGCACTCACATTCAATTCATAATCTCTGATTACACTGATGCACAAAGGGGATGAAGGCTTCTTGACTTCAGAGCATTTTTCATTTCTAATCTTAACACTTATTCTTTGCATCCAGGAATATGTGGTGTTCTTTCATAAATGTTTGGTTCCTACTTCCATCTATCCGTAGTAGCCCTAGTATGTAATGGTGTCTGATTTAGCACAGAGTTATACATTCTAGCTTAAAAGAAAAGAAAAAAACGATAAGAAGGCAGTATCATGCAACGGCACTGTCCCCGAGAGCTTGGATGAAAATCCCCATTTCATTACCTGTTGTCCATCTGATGTTGGGTTTGACACCATTTCAGTACCCAAGTGCATTGTTCAGATTGGAGGGACTGACAGGAAGATAGCAAACTTGAGGGGGTCCAAGTTCAGGATCTCAAGCTGTAACCAATCAAACCACCATCATCTCTGAATATGTCTGCTCACTGGAGCAACCTGTGGCAGTCACTGCTGCAATCCCAGAAGCTACCCATTGCCTCTTCAGAAGGTTTAGGTCTCCAACAACGGAATGCCTATATGCATCACTGCTCCCTCTCTTTCCCCTCCCTTCACCAGTCTATCTTAAAAACCTATTTTAAAAAGTCCAGATTTACATCGGCACCCTATTTTTTCCCACCAGATCTCTCATGCTATGCTATGTATGCTTCCACTATGAATATCACATCAAATACTGAAATAATAGGTGATTTAACTAATATCCTATAATGCAATACCCATTAGTGAAATACAAAATAATATTATGAGATTTTATAAGCTTATATTAGTAAACACAGATTGCATTAAAAGCTGTTCCTGCTTTTTTTTAATGCTTGGATATGATAGACTAATATAAAATACCCAATTATGCTGTTGTGAAACTGTAAAGTTGAGTTTCCTGCTGAGCAGGTTATGTTAAATCTTTTCCTTTTTCTTTATTCTTGTGAAGGATAAGGAAATGGTGACTACAGGGTTTCTCTTTGTTCACTTTCCCTATTGCCTAGAAAACAGTTTAAGAGTACTTCCCAGGAAACTGTTTCTGACCTCCTGCCCCTTGCTTTCCACCAGGTACTAGTAACAACATCAAACACCACTTCTTAGCATTAAAAATTAGATATTATCTAACATTAGACTCTAAATAGCACAAGGTAAAGGGGCTTTTTGGCAGATGGCCAGGTAACTAGCTCAATGCTGACCAAATAAGACCATTCAAAATCTCACTGGAGAGTCTTGTTTATGCTTCTAAAGTATCTCTCTCATCTTTGCTATAGGAAAAGCTGTCAAAAGAGAAATTTAATATTTCCACGTTAGCATTCAGTTTTTGATTTTTTACCACCCCTCTTCAAGTATGCCAGCTCTTTTATTTATTTAACAAAGCCAGGACCACACCAAGGTGAAGGCTACATAGGAAAAAAATCTCATTCAAAGTAAGAATGCCACATCAATATTTCTCTATGCTAATAATTTTGAGAATGAGAATAGAGTGACACCAAATAACCACTTCTAAAGTCCTTTAGTAAATATGCTTTTCTTCTACTAAGAAAAAGGACTACGTGTTGGTAATAGAATTAAATTGGGTAAATCTAACTAGAATACTGCAATTTTTACTTTGTGAATAAAGGATTTTTAATGTTTTTAAATAGGGCATGGAGTGTTTTTAAGGTTTGCTTGCTTAAGCAACCATAAATATCTCAGTGATTCTCATAGATTACAGATCACAGAAAAACGCTTTAAAACAATGGAAGTCTATGCCTCTGGCATAACCACATACTTACTTTTATCAGAAAAATTGATTAATCAATATAGTAAAAAGGGGTCATTCACTGATGACCATCCACAAAACTCTCCAGTAAGCATCTCCAGTTAGCATTTGCTCTTGCTATGCTAACTGACAACCCTTTTAACTGCTGCCTCATCTTCCTCTTTAGCCATAAATCTCTCAGAGAAACTCTTACAGTTATGCTCTTTACTTACCGTGCAATTACTTCTCAGTCCATTGAAATCTAAATTTTACTCTGAGCCCTTCAAAAAATGATCTCCTTAAGTTTATTTATGACCACCTAATACAAGTAAATGCTTTGGGGGTTCCGATGGGCGGGTAGGAGAAAGGAGGAAGGAAGGAGCAGTGTTTTCCCTGGTCAATGCTTCATCCTCACCAGACTTCCTAGATGGGGCCTGGGGATTCCCCAGCTAAACTCTGTCAGGAACTGCTAACCGGGTGGAGGAAATGCCAGTTAGACCCATCAACCACGTGAGAGACATGGACGAGGAGTGGTAAAGGGATGGAGGCTGTTGGAGCTACATTCTCAGCAGAGACTCTCAAAGGGAAACACACACCTTTTTATATAGTTTTCAGTAATCATCATTACTGATTACTGACAACATTGATGATTTCTTGTGCTTCTTAAAGTTCTATCGCTTTCCCAACAGTTTTACTTCCAAAAAATTGGCCGAAAGACTACCCCCACCCACCATGATTGGTCTAATGTTTAAATGTAAGACATGTCTTTGCCTTCATCTTCATTAGCCACCCTCCATCTTTAAATATTGTTGACTAATTCCACTTCTTCTTTGAATCGCTTTCTCTTTTGTCCTACTTTTTCTTGTATTGCAAACTTATTTTTCCTCTTCCTCCCATTTGCCTATCTCTTCTTCATATTGTGATTTTATAGTTCATTCTGACTCTTTCATTGGATAAGTATAATTTTCAGCCTGAGTACAATAAGAAAACCAATTCTCATGAACTCTCTGTACTTCTTATATGATGTGGTTGACTCTCTCTCTGACGAGAGCAGCCATACATTTTACTTTTAACATTTCATGCCCATATCGTTTTTTTAATATTACTTTATTGTTGTTCAATTACAGTTGTCTGCATCCTCTCCCCTCCCCTCCCCCGACCCCATCCAAACCCACCTCCCTCCCCTGCCTCCACCCTCCCCCTTGGTTCTGTCCATGTGTCCTCATGCCCACACTGTTTAAGCTACACAGAGTAAAGGCAATCCAAGAGAGGGGACAGGCTATTACATAATTCAATCTGCAAGCTTCTTTAGGTCTAAATAGAACACATTGTATCATATTTCTATAATAAACATCAAGATATATATTAGCATAGCACCAACTTCTCCTAAAATAGGAGTTAGCGGTGAAAAGTAGAAGACTTGCCTATTTTTAAAGAGAACAAAGAGGTACATAAACAAATAATCATTGATATGCACATATTTGGTTTAATTATGTGAAATGAACATCCTGATTTTTAAGGATGACACCCTTGGAGCAAACATTAGGTAGCTTTTGGTGTGATAATACATAGACTATTGGGCTTGCTGGAATGTGCATTTGAGCCAATGTTGTCTTCTTTATGTTCTTATGAACTTCAATTTCATGTTTAAAGTAAATTGTAACTCTTTTTCTCTGAGGTTCTATCTGTAAGTGAATAATCGTGAAAGGGATTTTAGATTGTATAACCATTTTCACTTATCTACTTATTTCAAAATTATTTTAAATTATAAAACAATTCTTGTACATGTGTTTTGTTAAAAGGGAAGGGGGGAACCTAAGAAAGAGGGTCTGTGTACATTTGAGTGAGAATTTACATGCTTCTTAAAAACACCTGAATTGAAATGTGCTGATCTTCCTGCCCATACACCCATATTTCAGTAGCTAACAACTGGCTCTTTTCGGCATGCTCATTTTGCTGCAGTTGATCACACTGCCACAGACTGTGTTTCATTTTATGGGAACATACCTGTGTGAGTGGAATGCTTTTGATTCTATAGCCTGTGCAATGGAATAGCTAGCACCCAGTCATGCAATTTATTGAAATATGGTCATTCCTGATCCTGAAATCTGACATTTATAGGGTTTTAACAATATACAAGGTAATTTTTTTTATTTGCTGGAATTTTGCTCACATTGGACCATTTTTTTTAAGGCAGTAAGAGGACTGTACTTGAAGGCCCTGAGTCTTTAACAGCAAAAGTGAAGCCAAAAGTTACATCTGCGTGGGAAAAGCTGCAGTGTTCAGCAGTGAGGCACAGACAGTGGCATTATGCATTCCTTTCTTGTTTCTCTGGAACATTTTCCTTGAACTGTTCACTTGTTAGTATATTAATTGAAGGCATTCTTTCTCAGAGCTGAGGTTGTTGCAAATGAATCAGAGCAGCTTAACTTGTCAAAATATTTAGGGATGTGGATAAAATAATTAAAATTGTATGGAAGACTACTACATGAGCAAATGCCAAACCATGTCACATAGAGATATTATGATTAAAAAGCAAGCAAAATAAAGGCCTAATGTGTCAAGGAAATTCTGTAGCTAATGTTATGATTAAGAAGAGAAAAATGCTACAGAGACACAAAAAGACAATATTACGGTAGTAGGAAGTTAGACAGGCATGAGCAGAGTAAGAACGAGAGGCTAGGTGCAGAGGGTCACCAGGCCGGAGAGCTGCAGGTGCCTAGCAGATGGGCAAAGCTACAAGCCCTCGAACAACCAATCCCTTATGCATTAACGTCTGGAAGATGACATCTAGGCTTCCTTTGTGTTTCAGCTCCAGGCCCAGAGAAGCAGCAAAATCAAATGGTGTGCCACCATGCCTGACATCAGGACCAGATGCATTGACTAATGACCCCCTAACACTGACCAATCAGTGGAAACCACAAGGGACACACTGGGAAAGCTGATGAATATTCTGTTGAGATCCTCCTCTGAGACCTCCAGATAAAAGCCCTTAGGACCAAAGCTCCTCCTGTGTGTGTGTGAGTGTCTGTGGAGCATGCCCTTGCCTTTCCTCACCTCCTTCTTTTCCCAAAGCGATTACTGTCTCTCCTCCACCAACCCAGCGTGCCCAAATCTTTCCCCCTCTTCTTCCTTCAAGGTGCCTTTTCTTTGTTCTTTGTCTTTTTCTTTCTCCTAAGCTCCAAGGGGCCTTCTTTGTCTCTGTAACTTGTCTCCTGAGTTCATTTCTTCTATGGCTCACTTTTGTGACTTTCAAAATAAACTTTCTCTTTGAGTCTTGGTTCTGAATTCTTCTCTCAGCTATAACTCACATACCGCGGTTGCTGAACCGAGGTCTAACACCTGGTACCACTGTTCCATCGCTAACATTACCATAGGAACTTATAAATAAGACATAGAAGTGTTTATGTAATCCATAGAAAGTTGTAGGGAGAATATTCTTTGACTGAAGAGATGGCTAGTCTGGGAGTTGGACAGGGTAGGGATTTCATAACTGACCACACTTAGTCTTTTTGCTGTTGAACATGACTGGTCTCTCTGTCTCCAACCCTGAGCTCTGTTAGTTAATGTACAAAATAAAGGGTGAAAATATTTGACATGTAAGCTGGCTCTTCATGCAGACCATGACATAATTCAATGTTCTTAAGGGAATCACATGTCAACTCCTCAAAAGTATATAGGTCATCAGCAAAAAAAAAAAAATAATAATAATAACTCTCAAACTACTTTTAGATTACTCTATAAATTCTTCCCAGTTTATAACTTTGATCCTTGATAAGCATGTGTCCCTGTTTATCATTCTAAATATCTTTATTTCACATGGAACAAAACAAAACAATCCAAACAAACAAAAAACAAAGACGAGAAAGCTCATAAAATCAATCCTACACAACTTTGGATCCCTGTCTCTCATTTTAGGCTGGTAAACCAGGTATAAATATTCCAAAGGGAGTTGGCAAACATAAATCTTGAATCTTAAAACAACAGCAACAACAAAAATCAGATGCATAATTTTGCCTCTGAGGTTGTATTCAAAAGTCTTTTTGTTGGAACTCATTTTTCACTTACTATGACAGTTGCAGAGTTGAGAATCAAGGTGAAGATCCTGATCTTTTAAACTTCCTGTACTGCCTTAATCTTACCTATCTATAAGAGATTATTAAAAATTAATTTCCGCTTAAGATTCAAACATTTTTCAGTCCTGCCATCTGGAAAGGACACTTTCAAAGTGGAATCATAAGCTACAGGTCTGCTTTCGGTTAATATTAGAATGTCAACCTCTGAACTCTCTCTAAAACACAGAACGTATTCCTTGAAATTATGATCTGACTTCCTCATAAAATCAATAGGTACCCACACATGTACGGGGCATTGTACATTTTTCAAGCAGCCCATATCTGACCTAAAAACTGAAAAATGTTTATGGACTATTTAAGATAAAGTAAATAAATAAGGAATAGTATACTAAACAACTTGGTGGACATTGAGCTGACACCAAGCCTACAGGTATAACACTAGAGTGCCCCTCCCCAATGTCATTCGATCCCACAACCCGAGGAAACCACAGTCTTGAATTTGGTTAACAATCTCATGCATCTATTTTTTATTATATACCTATTCCTAAATCAAGCATAAAATTATTTTACATGATTTAAACATTTTATATAAATTGTTTTGTAGTGCAAATAATCTATAGTAGATCTAGTTCCTTGATGTTTCCACTGGTATATATTTTCCAATATTTGATTCCTACAATATATTTAATAATTTTACCATTGATGGATTTGTGTTGTTTCCAGATTTTTGCTATTTCACGCAGTACTACATTCTTGTGCATGCTTCCTTGTGTCCGTTTGTAAGAGTTTCTCCAGAGTATCAAACAATAGTGAAACTGATGTGCCATTTTTAACTTTACTTAATATTGAATTATCCAGCGATTAATGTCATCAAGATGGTAACATAGATTGTTCCTGACTTTACCCCCCACCACAAGAACAACTAACACATGTTCAAGAATAAGACATGACTGAGAGAATTGTTTTCCAAAATTATTTCTCTTGGTGAATTTGTTAATATCTGCTGCAATACCATACCGATTTAACTATTAAAACATCAAAATAATTATTGCTCTATGAAAAGATTCCATCTTGTTCTTAATGAGTTCCAACAAAAAGACTGTTGAGATTTTGGTGAATTGCATTGAAACTATATCCTCATTTATATGTCTAAATGTTATTCAGCAAAATTTAGAAATTTCTGCATAGAGATCATTCTGTTACAGAGCAAGGGCCAGGGACACCCAACGATATCCCAACCCCGCACCAGGTTCGTTATGCTCACCGCCAATGGAAAGACGTCTCTCGATGCCAGAGACTGGTGAAAAGGAAAGGAATTATTTATTTACAAGTTATACAGGCTTGGCGTAATGACTTACGGTCTCCTTTAAAATACAAAAGTTCTCTAGAATACCCACAAACACACACAGTCCTTCCTTCTCCCCTTTGCCGAGTCCAGGGTACAAAATCTCAGGAAAAGAAGTAGAAGTCCGTGATTCAGGCAGATCCTCAGTTCCAACACCATCCACTGTGTCACCACCACGATCTCCAGTTAATCGAAAACCATGTGGCACCTTCTCATGGCCCACCAGCAAGAGTCCTTTTGCCCCTTTTCTTCCAGGCAAAGTCTCTCCTGCTTCCTAGGCCGCGTGGCAAAGGGAACCACCCAAAGCCACGTGGTCCTCTCTCTCTGTCTCTCAGGCCGAGGGGTCCCCACTCCTCCAAAGCCTCGTGGTCCAGACCCCATTATGGTTGCCATGCCTGGGTTTAAATACCCACGCCAGTCTTCCTCTGCAGCCCCATTTCCAACTCCTTTTTCAATCAGCTACACCTGCCAGCACTTCATATTCTTTCAGCTTTTCTTGGCTGCCATGGTAACTGTGAGCTGGTGTGGCCCCATGGCATGGAGGCAAGCATCTCCAAGTTCTCACGCAGGCGCTGTGTCCAGGGGGAGTTGCCTCCCAGTTACATCTTGGGTGGCAGTCACTTCCATCCCCCTGGCTCAAAGCATGGCCACGGCTATTTAACATATCTATGAAACCAGTTAAAGGTTACAGATATGTTAAATGACCATGCCAGAGGTTAGCTGCAAAGCTGCTGCTATACAAAACAGCTCTGCATGGCCCTGCTCCAGGAGTCCCATCCCCCCCCAGTTCGGACTTGTGGGGGTGAGGACATCCTATATATATATTTCTAATATTTCCTGGACACCTTGACTTCTGAACCCCATTACAAATCTCTGTTTGGGCCCACTTCTTGGCTGCACCCTGTCACAATTCTGGTTCACTATCATGGAGGTAATACACCATCCCCAAACTCAGCAACTTCAAAACAACAGAAATATCTCATTGCCTTTTATGGTTTCTGTGGTCAGGGTATTTGAAGGCGATGGGCTCAGCTGGGCAGTTCTGGCTCAACATCTCTCCCTGTGGTTGCAGTGAGATGATGACTGAGTCTAGAATGGGCTGGGGGCCCATGAGAAGGGCGGCTTTGAGCAGCTGGCAGATACAGATGGCCCTGCATCTTTCTTCATGTGGTCTCAGGGCCTCTGCCTTGAGTCTCTCCAAAGGGCTAGTTGGTAGAGTGCCCTCCAGCAGGTGACGGAGTCCTAACAGCTAATTCCTTTAAGACCTGCGGCTGGAAACTGAAACAGCATCCCTTCGACTACGTTGTCCTGGTCCAGCAGTTACAGGACCCAGATTCAAGGGGAGGGGCATACATCTTGCCTTGTGATGAGAGAACTGTCAAAGAATTTTAAGATCATATTTTAAAATTTTACAACTTTTGTTAGAGTGATTGTCAGGAAAGTTGTATTTTTAAATGCTATTGCAAACTATTGCAAATGATGTCTTTTTTAAAGATTATGTTTTCTAATAGTTGGTTGTTGACTTATAAAAAATAGGTATTAAAATTTATTTCCAACAACATTGGTAAGTTTCCAATGAATTCCTATAATGAGTCTTTGGATTTATATGTATAAACTCATATTATCTTTATATAATGACAGTTTTATTTCTTTTTTCACATCTGCTTTCTTTTTAATTTAATGTTCTTGCCTTACTGCACTGCTTAGACCTCTAATACAATGTTAATAGAATTGGGGAAAGCAACAACTCTTGCTCCTAAGTTAAAAAAAAAAAAAGATTTCACCCTTTATGAATGAAATGAGAATTTCTTTACGTTATTTGTAGATAGTCTTTTTCAGGTTAAAGAAAAGAATAGATGTTGAATTACAGCTAATATTTTTTCTGCATCTTTTGAGATAACCATATGACTTTTCTCCATTAATCTGATGAATTCCTAATGTTAAATCAATGTTACATTCCCAGGACATAACTAGTTTGGTCTTGAAATATTATCTTTTTTATACATTGTTGTACTTGATTTGCCAATATTTTTGACACTTCTTTCATCTATAATTATATACTAATGGAGGCCATGTTTTTTTCTTTCTCGCATGGTCTTTTTCTGGATTTGTCATTAAGGTTATGTTAGGCTCCTCAAATCAGATGGGGCTTATGCTGTTTTTCTTAACTTTAGAATACGTTATAGTATAGATAATAATTTGTTCCTTGACTATTTAGTAGAACTCATCCTTGCAAAAATCTATATCTGGGATTTTTCTTTTTTTGAGGGGGAAAATATTTTATTTTTAATTAATTTAATTTAACATTTATAAGTGTATGAAGGCTTTCCTGTCTTTTATTGAGATCATTTTGGAAAGTTATTTTTCTTTTTCCCTCCTTCTTTCCCTTTCTGCTTACCTGAAACTAAAAATACAAATGAACAAAAATAAAATTTCTTAATTCCTCTTAAATAATTATTAGTCTCTTAAAATGTTTCAAATCATATCAAGCTTTCTTTTGAATAATATTTTAGTTCTAAAAATAAAGTTATTTCAGAAAAACTCTTCTATGCATTATCACTATCAGTTCCTTTTTAAAAATTTGTATAGTTTATTTTTATTGTATTTTTTCCATTACCATGTATCCCCCTTATCCTCTTCCACTGCCACTCTCCTCCAATCAGCACACTGTTGCCTGTGTCCTTGAGTCCTTTTTCTATTTTTTTAATGCAAAATGAAATGAACAAGGAACAGTTTAAGAGGATGATGCGTCCCCTCATGCCAAATATCAAGATCTTCAACTCATTAGAACTAAAGGATAATCTTGGGATCAAAAAAAGTGTAGCCTTGATTTAGGTGAATGAGTAAATGTGGAAGCATGCCAGCTCAATAAACATATCAGAACCATCTAAGAATTTTTTTTTTCAAGCCACACTCTACATATGACTTTACTCATATCCTGGGAGATTCTGATGCCCTCCCTGAGGCTGAAAACTACTGTGAAATAATCCATCACTTTTATAGGCATTTGTTTATTTTTCTGCTTTATTGATGCAAAAAAAAAGGATAAGATAAACTGTTGTAAACTATTAATGTCACCTCTGAACTAGTGTCCTAATTCTGTTGATTAAATCGGAGCAGGAAGATCTACTGGCATGATTCATTCATTTCCAATTAACTGGAAGAAATCTTAGATGTCTTGCTACATAATCTCCCCTTCAACTTTCCTAATGATTATCAAACCAGCCTACTCCACCACTCTCTCTGTCATGAAATATGTCATAATGTAGTCAATTCGAATGTTCTAATGTGGATAGGATTAACTTCTAGAATTTCTTTTGGAATGTACTATAATAAAGCTTCTTTTAATCCATTGGTCTATATCCATTATAATCTATTCCCCACACCCAGACTGACAATTATCTTATTTAAATTAAACAGTCTAGATTCCATAGGTACATTTTGCATAGTAATGTTCCAATCCCTTCACCGTATTCATTGCTTTCCTCTGAATGTACTTAATTTTTCTGTCCGTATAATCAGTGTTCTAAGAACAAGACAAGTCTTCTTCCTGGAATGCTATCCCCTTTCCACCTTGAAAATTTTAAGACTCAGTTCTTACCGCCTTTCTCCCTCTTTTCTTCTCTCCTTCCCTTCCTTCTTCCTTTCCTCTCTCTCTCACAAATAACCACTGAGAACTAGTGTGCCTAGAAGGGAATATAGCACAAAAAGTTCCTGTCATTAAGATGCTCATATTCTAGTAACACATGATTTACAGTCACACAAAAAAACAAGTAATTGAATATTATGGCAGATAATAAATGTTATGAAGTAAAAACAATGTTTGTCAATCTATGGTTGTTGTCACCAACTTAATGGCAACAGGAATCCCAATGTGGGGTGTGGTGAAGAATGAAACTAGTACAAAACCGCTCAACTGTGATACAGCACAGATGCGAAAACAGCATGGCTGTAAGGTGGCCCTGGTGCCAGGCCTTCCTCTGGCTAGGCAGCTCTGATCTGCTCCTCCACGGTCTGCTCTGCGCTTATCTGCTTTGCGCTGCACTGGTCTACTTCTGCTTTGCTCAGGGAGATCATACGTGTTTCAGCTCAGCCGGGGGACCCAGTCTTCATTCTTGAATGAAAAGGGAAGTGCACTCTCTGAGCCACAGGGCAGCTGCCTTACATGGACAGACACCCTGCTCTTGGCCTGATTGATCTGTCCTCATGCCAATGAGGACTCCAAATCCTCAGTATGATTGGCCCAAAAGGAAGTTTCCTGATTGGTCAGAACAGAGCCACTCTGATTGGCTGGAGCCGTGCAGCTCTGATACGGAAAGTTTTTCAGTTCTACTGATTGAAATAGAATTGCAGCAACTCCTTTATAAAGACTGGTTCAGATGGCAGAAGCACTGTGAGGCGGGCAGTTCAGCGCAGTGGCAAGTACTTTAGTGCCAGCTTCCCTGTGATGTGCAGTTTGTATGAGAGCCCCCTTAGCAAAAATGACTGCTAGGCCGTGCTTTTTAAATTTCATTTGAAGCCAGTTAGCCACCAGGAGCTCTTCTCATTACACGTTTCTTTTTATTTCCCTCAGGTTTCACAAGGTAAACAGAACAGGTATTTGATATGTATGTTAGTTTCCTATTGCTGCTATTACAAGTTACATACATTTGGTATCTGAAAAACAAATTTATTCTCTTAAAGTTCTGGAAGCCACACATTTAAAATCAAGATTTCAGCAGGGCTGTGCTTACACCAGAAACTTTAGGGGGGAAATCTGTTTTTTGCTGCTTCTAGCTTCTGGTGGATGCTGGCATTCCTGGGCTTGAGGCCACAACCATTGAATCTTTGCCTCGATTTTTACCTTATCTTCCCCTCTGGCTGTATTTGTTCGAGCACTACTTCTCTTTTAAGGACACTTGTGCTGATGTTTAAGGTCCACTGGGATAATCCAGGATAATCTACTCAAATCAAGATCATTGACTTAATCACACCTGCAAAGACCTTTATCCAAATAAGATAACATTCACAAATTCCAGAGATTAAGATGTGCCCATATCTTTGGAGGCCATTGTATTGTATCCAATTATGAATATTAGCATTACTGATAAAGGCAGTGTTTTAAGAGACTAGAATGAAGACCAAAATTAAGACGTGAAATGTTTGGGGGAAGAGCAGACTAGGCAAAAGAAACAGTCAGTGCAAAGGCCCTGTTTTTCGGTCTTATTAGTGGAAACAAAGACTGGTGGGACTAAAGCAGAGGGAGTGAGTAGGAGAGTATTAGGTGATGAATTAAGATAGATAGCAGGAGACCCAGTTTATGTTTATCTTCATGGCCGTTTTAAGGTCCTTGGCTCATACTCTGAGTAAGATAAAAGGTGTTGGATTGTTCTACTTGCTATATAAGAAGGTATAACTACCAATATCTTCTTTAAAGAATCACTCAGGTTTTTGTTTTAGCAATAGACTGAAGGTAGACAACAGCAGAAGTGGTGAGGCAAGGCATAAGACTAGTGTAATAATTTATGTGAGATGATAATAGCTTAGACCATCTTTGATTAGTCTTCTGCTCAGATAGGGAAATGTTTCTCTTCCCTTATTACATCTGCACCAAACAGTATTTTACAATGATTTGCCTATCTATTATGACTAACTCATCTTTTAATACTTAAAGTGATATTTCTAAAACATAAATCTATTTTGATAATTCCTCACCTTACAACCCTCTATTTTCTTGTTGCACTAATAATAAAACCCAAACTGCCAACCATAACTCATAAAGCTGAAAAGTGCGAGGTCTGTCTGGAAAAAGTCCAGCCATTGTTAATATAATGGGAACGGTTTGTGTGACATTGATGTAACCAGGCAGCCAAGGAGAGTGGACTGGAATATACATGCATGAAAAATGATGACTTCACTGTACTAGTCAGTGGGGGCGGTTGACCCTGTTGACTGAGCATGTGTACTGTGTGGCTATTGTATTTGAAATGACTGAGCAAGTAGAGCAACAATCTGCCTCAAATTTTGCATTAAGTTTGAACATTCTGCTGTGAAATCTATCTGGGTGATTCAGAAGGCTTTTAGGGACAATGCAATGAGTGCAGTGCAAATAAAAATGGGGCACACACACTTCAAAGATGTCCAAGAATCTGTTGAAAGTGATCCACATTCCGGAAGGCCTGCAACAAGCAGAGCACCTGAGAATGTTGAATGTGGAAAGGATGCAATCAACAAAGATGAGAGAATTCTGTGAGTTCCCAAGCCATCTACTTTGAACAGGACTGAGGTGTCATTGCCCTGTGTACAGTGTTTCTTGTATCTTGTATCTTCTTCAATAAATGTCTCTATTTTTCAGAGTGCTTGAGGATCATGTAGAGTGGAATTAATTCTCATAAACTGGACCATCTAACACTACTGCAACATGAGAATATGCTATGTGACACTATCGTGACCATGTCACACTATCATGATAAACGTCATACCATCCTGCAAACCTATACCAGAATGTATAGCAACTGATATGTACTTATAATAATCTTGTCTCTCAGTTTTAAAGCAAAACTCAGATTATAGGACATGCTGAACTTCACTTAAAATGTTTAGATTTTTCTATTTTGCATGTCAACTTTTATATTGTTTAAAAAATGTTATGCCTTATTTGCTTCTTCGTTTGGTTAAAGCTATGGGCTGTTATTGATTGGTGTCTCTAGTTCAGTTCATCGCACACTGGGCAGTATTCAAAAATGCTCCTTGTATGCCAGCTGAAATTGGTAGTGGTTTGAAGGCAGAGAGCCAAATTCATCAAAAGGATAATGGCTAAATATATTTTGTTTTGTTTTCTGAATTTTAATGACTGAATGGAAGACTTATTCATTATTTATCTATTTTTGAATTTTATCAGATAGTTCTAGTGGTAATTACTCTATCTCTGTATTTATAGAAAAGTGGCAGATTATCAAGATAATAGCCTGATTCCATATTTATGAAGTATCTGTTAAAATTATAAATATAGATACATGGAACTATGTGATTAATGCCAAGGAAAGCCACTTATAGGTTAAAGATGGGGGGAAAACTACAACTAGCTACCACCTTTGGTAAAATTATATTCTGCATTTAAGTTCCATGTGGAAAAAAGTCATTATTCGCCTTTAAAATGCAGTTTCTTTTAAAGGGAAATGTTCACTTATTCTTTTTAATAAACCATAGAAAAGTTAAAAAAATTTCAATAGGTACTTCATTATATTCTACATTGCAGATTAATTACATTGGACCTAATTTTATTTTCTTTTAGTATAAAAACCAATAAACTATGGATATGAATATCAGTGACTTCATATGTCTACACTTTTATCTGTCATCTCTCTGAAAACACATATTAATATTTATCCTTTTAAAGAGAGCCCCGTTTTTAGAGAGAAGACATTTGAAAATAATAAAAAGATTAAGGCAAATTTACTTTTAAGGACAACAGTTTAGAAATAAGTAATATAAAATAATAAATTTCTAAGACATCTAAATTTTCTGCATTAGAAATAAAGCTGTATAAAATTACTAATTTAAACATATATATTTTAGAGACTAAAAATGAGAAACTTGCAAAATCATCCATCTATAAATTTTTTACTTAAATTTGACAGAGTTGGGTAACTCAAGAGTCCCTTGACTTCATTTTTCTTCTAAATATACATAGTGTGAATATATGAGTATGTGTTGTGATTTTTCTACTGAGTAAAAGCAGACTGAGTTGTTATTACTTGTCTTGTTCATAATAGCTGTGCTAACAGGTATGAGGTGGTATTTCATTGCAGTTTTTTTTTTTAATCCTCACCTGAGGATATTTTTTTGTTTGTTGCCTGTAGAGAAAGAGAGAAAAACACCAATGTGAGAGAGAAACATTGAGTGGTTGCCTTCGCCCTGACCAAGGACTGAACCTGTAATCCAGGCACATGCCCTGACCAGAAATTGAACTGGCAACCTTTCAGTTTGTGGGGTGATGCCCAACCAGCAGAGCCACACCAGCCAGGGCTCACTTGTGGTTTTAATATGCATTTCTCTAATAGTTAGCACAGTTGAGAATCTTTTCATACATCTGTTGGCCATTTGAGTCTTCTTAAGAGAAGTGTCCAGATCCTCTGCCCATTTTTTAAATTGGATTGTTTGTTTCGTGTTGAATTGTTTGAGTTCTTTATATATTTTGGATATCAACCCCTTATAGAGTTGTTGTTTGCAATATCTTCTCCCATTTGATTGGTTGCCTTTTTGTTTTGTTGACAGTTTCTTTTGCTGTACAGACACTTTTTACTTTGATATAGTTTCATTTACTTATTTTTGCCTTTACTTCTCTTGTTTTGGGGTCAAATTCATAAAATCTCTAAGACCAAGGTGCATAAGTTTAGTACTTATGAATAAGGCAGATTGGGCTTCCATCAAATTTAATGGCTTCAACTCCTGACGATAATTTTCCCTACACAGAGATCATTCTGTGAAAGCATGTTATCTGTTGCTCATTAAAAAAGCAAAGACCACTGAATCCCTGCAGTTTGACATCTTCTAATACAAGACTTCCAAGAATTCAACAATGACCAAAAAG
>PVJI01014774.1:0-43097 GCA_004026765.1 Micronycteris hirsuta
TTGCTGTGGGAAACCCAGGTTCAGATTCATTATACTTGCTTCCTTTCTATGAGAAGCTGGGGTGGCATGGGAAGGGTTGCATGGGAGTGATCTAGAGAAGGCAAACCCATCACTCTTTTCATAATTTCTTATGGTTGAGCTTCAGTTGGGGTAGATGCAGGAATACTAATAAAATTATTTAGTAATCGGTTTAGCATGGATGCAAAAAAATCAGAATGAACAGGTGGCTAGCTCCAGATGGAGATCCTGGAGGTCTCTTGCTATGCCAAGTTTATATTCCATAGTTGCTAGATTGTTGGGAGGTCTGTGGTCTGCCTTGGAGCAGGCCAAAGACCTGAAATACCAAAGAAAGACCTGAAATACCAAAGGAAGTATTTAAAAATCTTAACTATGGTACAACTATGCAGGAGCATGTCAACTAAAGGTCAGCCCTGGAGGTTTGTGCCTTTCCTCCTGGTTACTGGGTTGTCTTCCAATTCTGGATACTCTAATGCCTTTTTTTTTTTTTTTTTACGAGTGAATTTTATGGTGAGTTATGCTCAGTTTCTTGGCAAGTGAGAACTACTTCAAACCCAGGGTCAAATCTCATTCCATAGCCTGCATTCTTATTCCCATGTCCCATTATCCCAACCTCAGGATAATAAAAAGTCAACAGCTTCAGCTGATAGTTGAAAAAACTGAGACCTAATGGCTAATAGTGACAGAGCCAGAATTTGAACTCAGAGCTTCTCCCTTTTCATCCAGAGCCTTTCCCTCATATCACATCTCCCTCTTGAATCAGCACTAAAACTAGTATTAGTCTTCCCTGTAAAAATCTGGCCCCTTTTGTTACTTCAGCTCCCTGGTTGGAAGGACTCTGATCAGGGAGTGCCTACCCTTTGAATCCTATGAAGGATTTTCAATGATCAAGTCTCAACTTATGCAGTAACTCAGACTCCTGTGTAATCCAGCCCCTCAAGCTGTTATTTTTTAGTTTATTTTTACATAAATGATGGGAGTTAACTCAATTGCTCAAACTAGCTAATGGTACCACTTTGTTTTCATTTCTGTGGGACAATAATAACATGTGGTATTGTTGAAACTCAAAACTTATCACAACTTCTCCCATATCAAGATGAGCAACCAGCATATTTATGGGACATATTGGTTTAGCCAAATGCCCTGGCATGCTCGATGCGTTGAGCACTTTAGAGTAGGCTCACCCTAAAGGTAGAGGAGTAGGGAAATGGCAGTGGAGTGGGGATAAGGAGAGTATAATAATAAAATAAATACAACTAAATAAGAAAAGGACCTTGTTGGAATAATTGAATATCATGTGCAATAAGAAAGTATGAATTACTTTTTATTCTGTACCTGCTGTCTAAGAAATAAAGTTGACCAAGAAACCCAGATATTTTTTGCCCAGAATAATTAAATTGTGAAGCTCTACTCCACTTTTATTTCTTGCCATCAGAATTTCTCAGGAGTTTAGTCTCTTAGAGACTTACATTTTTCTTATGCCAAAAAAAAAAAGTCTTTTTCTCCCAAAACATATGGAACATCCATTATCTATAAAGAAGTTGAAGACATACTTGAGAGAAGTCAATAACTGGTGAAATACTACCAAAGCCCATTTTCACATACTGAATATAATTTCTTCCCAAATGTTGTATTTTTAAAAGATGCTTATTTATTCATGTGGCTCAAAAATTCTGGCTGAGCCCTGACTAGTGTGGCTCAGTGGATTGAGTGCCAGCCTGTGAACCAAAGGGTCATGGTTCGATTCCCAGTCAGGGCACATGGCTGGGTTGCAGGCCAGGTCTCCAGTAGGGAGTGCTCAAGAGGCAACCACACATTGATGTTTCTCTCCTTCTCTTTCTCCCTCCCTTCCCTTCTCTAAAAATAAATAAATAAAATCTTTTTAAAAATTCTGGCTGATAAAAACTATGTGATATTTATACAAGACTAGTTGGTAGACAACAGTAATGATACATACTTCTAATGTACTAATTATTTCCTGTGTGTTTGTGTATCATTCATATATATATATAATAAAAATGACATATAAATGATATATATAGCCTGCCTCTTGAAGGTGTGTGGACTGAGGCAGAGTAAATCATAACTTGAATATAGACACGAATATAAAATGTAATTTATAAGACTTTGGAAGTATAAAAGAGCAAAGTAATTTTTTGCATTCTTCATTGAGTGCTTACAAGGCCTGCTGTTCCAGAGAATTACGTGTCGAGTTGTATATTATGAGATTAAACATGTGCTAACTTTACAGAAGTTCCCTCGCCAAGCACTAGAGATGATGGAAACTGTGGGAAAACTTTCAGGCAACCTTATGGAGTGGAAAATAACCTGGACTAAAACTGTGAGGCCTTGCCTTCGATTCCACATGTTGCCTCTTTCTAACAACCTGAGAAATCACATGATATCCCTGAAACTCATTTTTTCATCTGTAAAATCTGTAGTCCTGAGTTGCAAGACAGCTATAATATTCTAGTGCCACAGCACACTTCAGCTGTTACAATGTAAGGGAAACTAGTAGCAGTTATGGTGGCTTATCCTCCCCTAATCATGCCGCCTCATCTGCTTAAAGATGAAAACAACACAAAAGGTGAAAATGGAAAAAAAATGCTTTGTAAGTAAGACGAAAGGAGAAGAGATTCTGAAGAATGTTGCATCTATTGAGAAGTTAAGGGGAAAATTACATCAGTGCAGAAATTGAGCACTGATCTCCCTCAGTCTTGCTGGTGTAAAGCTTTGCTTAGACAGAACCCCTGAGCTTGAAGTTCACTTCCAGGCCCTGCAAGTTTGGGTTGTTCGGCCAGCTCAGAGTTGAACATTTCTGTTTCAAGAGTTGAATGTTATATTACTGGGAAAAAAACGTAAGTGAAAAATTATAATTTTTCTTTCCTACTGAGGCATCTTTGTGAGTTATGGGAAGGACACACACAGTAGGGCTGTTCCTGGCAACTGGGACGTATCATCACTCTGGGCAAAGCTCACATCTGTGTTTCCCGGGCCTCATCAGCTTACGGCTGCAATCAATTCACAGGCGCAGTAGCACAGTTGAATTTCTCTAATTCTATTCTCACTAACAGAGTTATGAGAATCATGGGATTAGTGCTTTTTGAATTTTGTTGCTTCCTGGCTAGTTTATGGAGTCCTCAGAGAGCAGCTCTGGTGTTTGTGAATTCACTCCTCTTAGCTCACATTGGAATGTTTGCCATTTCCTCAGGCAAGTGGAGTGAAGGCAGCAGTTTCTGCTGCCACGTGATGGTGCCGGCCATTTTTCCTGCACGCAGACGTTCTGAGTCATGTCTCTGGTTGTCACCTCTGATGTTTACTTGGCTTCTCCTCCCTTCCTGATGGGTTCTTGTTCGCTTTCTGCCATTCGTTGCTTGCATTTACACTGTTGCTGTCGTCTTTTCTGCCGTTTATTCTCTATGCTCCCTCGTCCTCTACAGGCTGCAAGGCATCAGCATTGAAGTTCTCAGTCGATAGTTTAGTGAAACATTTTTAGATTTATTTTTAACTATCGTTTCTGCTCAAGACTCTGACACAAGTTTCTGGAGAAAACATTAAATACGTGGATAATACAAATAGCTCAACCACTATTGCCCTAAAATAAATTCCTCCACTCTGTAACTGTGCATCCATCTTTTCAATAGTTTAGGTGCCTTATCTCTCTCCTCTGTAGATTGACTTTTTTCACAATGACTATTGGCTCTTTATAACAATGCAAAGAAATGAGGAAAGTAGTCTCTCAAAAAGAAAAACTTGGTTAAAAGACATAGCAGTAGGAATAATCGAGCCCATACTGTAAGATTCCTAGGTTGCTCACATTGAAGCATACATTTTGGAAGCAGTTAAAACAAGACTTGCCTCAACTAACAGTCACTCAATTCATGTAGAAGCTTGGAGTTGAATAGAAGAAAGGAACCGCTGTAGATCTCTGAGCTCTATAGGTATCCGTGAACAGTCATATGTACAGGGTGCTTGGAATGCACAAAAGTTATAAACAGAGAGCATAGCTATGACTGTATTACACACATTTGTAGGGTACAAATTTGGTGATGCCAGTTTAAAATCTAGTGATGGTAGGGTGGCAGACAGGGTTAGAAAGGAGAATGAAAGACATTTTAAAGGAATAACTGTCATGGCTAAGTCCGCAGGAGAACATAAAAATTCCATGGCCATTTCAGGGAGTTCAGCAGATTGAAATGCATGAATTCCCTTTTTGGGGTGTTTCCATTAAGTGATTTTCACACTAAGGAATCTTATCTAGAAATTGCTCTCTCACAACTTCACTATCCTGGAATCCAGACTCAAGCCCAGCAGGATGCAGATGACTTCATCAGGATCCGCCTGTGGTGCCTAGATTTAAGCTTACAACCTCCAGGTGCTCCGGCCTCGGGCTTCTAGGCCAGCTCCACCTGCTACTTACAGTGTGGTATTGGCAGATCTGATGAGGGCGACAAAGTACACACACCATCAATGGCTTCCAGATTTTGACTCCAAAACACTGGAAAATCAAAGTGGTCTTATGCACAAATGGGAAGACAGAAGGTGATACCAACACTGAGGGCAGGGTGACGGCACTGGTTTTGACTATGTGCTAGGATTTTGGACATGTGGCTGTGTGGAGAAATACCCAGTAGACAAACATAAAGGATAGTACCTTCCAGAAAGGTCAGCATTAAAGATAAATGTTTGAGTCCCGGGCATAAGTGTAAACACTGAGATGTCATCACCTATCGCAGTAGACAAAGCAACCGTGGGTTTCCCCTACACGACAGCCAGCAATGAACACAAGCTCTTTCGACTACAAAGCTGTAGGAGGGGTGTGATTTATGAGTCACGTGGCTGACTGCCTGAATTGTCTTAGTCACCCCGTTGCTTTTTTGTGTCATGCTGACCCTCGTGGTCTTCCACGACACCCCATCTAGTGTGTCCACACGGAGTCCTGCCCTGTGATACCGACTCATGTGTTCCTTTAATGTTTGCCCAATTCCTGCCTTATAAAAGTCTTGCCCCAGAACGAGAGGTGATACACTACTTTCTGACTTTTGGAAATATAAGAAAATTCCATCACTGAGTAAAATAATGCCTTTGGTTTCCCTCACTTCCTACACTGATGTTATTTAGCTTTCTGCCTCCGCACCCTCTGTCAGTGTCGTGGGGAGTGGGAAATGAGAGCACACTGTCACAGGAACTGCCACTGTCTTTGGTAGGTCACAGCAGTTTCCAAAATGCTAGCTCAGCGGAAGACACAAGCTTGAGACCACAGCGCAAGATGTAATATTCACAACTGCAGTGAAATTGGCTCAAATACTTTATTTTACAAAATTCCATATTGTGGCCAAGGTATAGAAAAATAGCTACATAATTTATAGGTCCCATTTAAGTCTTCTCCCCGTGAAATTAAATTCCACCCTCTTCCTCCTTGCAACAGCAGTTTCCTGACGCTGCTGACAGAGCCCTGCCCCTCCGAGCAATGAAGACTGTCCGCAGGCTCCTGATTAACCTGCCAAATAGCTGAATTTGAAGACTTCGTTTAGGAAGAATCAAAATGATCTTGACTCCATTTTCCAGATGGATTGCCCCAAGGGCCAGAGCAAAGCTGGCCTTGAAGAAATCAGTTGTGGTTCATGAGAAGAAAAGCGAAGGATGGAGCTTTGGGATGATCCAGCGCTGGAGTCTAGTCCTAAGTCTTTACTGCCTCAGGGTCTTTGTGTTGCTATGTCTCAGGCTCAAATCACTGTTCTCTTAGCTTAGCTTGTTACATTGCTGACATCTTATTCTTCACATCTCAGCTGAATTATCACTTCTCCGGAGATGCTTTCCCTGACCAATCCACTTTCCTGTTTTTCCTCTAATTATTATCATCTCAATCCTCAGTTTATCGACTCCAAAGCATTTTCTGCACCTGTATTTTATTTATTTATTTATCTGTCTATTTATTTATATGTTTAGCTATTTTTAGCTTTGCTTTCCCTCTAAGAGGCAAGTTATTGCAGGACAAGATGGTAAGCACCTCTGTTTTATTTTTGAGAAGCACAGTAGTGTTATGGCTCTCCAGTTTTGGGTCTTAGGATCTGTTAAAAGTTATGAGGAACTCAAAGAGCTTTTATGAGAGTTATACCTCTCTGTACTTACTGTGTCAAGAAGTAAAACTGAGAAATTTAAAAAATATATTTAAGTCATTTAAAAATAAGAACAGTAAAATCCATTGCATCTTAACATAAATAATAATTTTTATTAAAGGAAAACTATGTTTTCCAAAACATACAAAGATAATTGGTGCAATGAGTGACATTGTTTTATATATTTGCATATCTCTTTAATATCTGGCTAGTAAAAAAGAGCTACATTGTCACATAAGCTTCTGCATTCAGTTTGTTGTGATATACTGTTTAGATTGAAGAACAAAAAATCAAAATATTACATAATCTTTTTTAATATACCAAAAATTGGTAAGTGATATTCCCTTAAAAGTTAGATGCAAAATAAAATCTGAAATCATATCAATGAACTTCTCACATGTTACATGATAATTCATTGGTCTTGTAGTATAATAATCAATTACCTAGAATGATTTTGTAACATCATGAATTGATCAACTAAACAAATATTGGTTAACTGGTATATGAATTTCTCTCAAATGCTAGCATAGTTTGTGATAAGATATGAAAAAATTTCATTTGTAAATAGCATAAATAATCTCATGAGAAAATCATTAAATATTAAGGAGCTATCAAGTTCACAGTGACATATATATTTTCAAAATCTTAGTTTTCATTTATAAAGTTGAATTTTAAGAATGGAAACACATACTGTCAGCTGTTAATGATTTTTTTAAAGACTTTACTTTTTGGAGCAATTTTTAGGATCACAGTAAAACCAAGGCGAAGGTGCAGAGAATTCCCACACACTCCCTGCGCGCACGCACAGCCTCCCATCAACAGCACCCCCACCAGTGTGGGACATCTGTTACAACTGATGGACCCACTTTGCTACGTCATCATCACACGAAGACCACAGTTGACATTATGGTTCCCTTTGGGTGTATGTTCTATGGTTTGGATAAATGTGTAATGACAGGCATCCATCAGTATGTACTACACAGAGTATTTTTACTGCCCTTGGCCTACATATTCCTTCTCTAATGACCCCTGGCAACCATTGATTTAATATTTTGTTTAAGATTTTTGAGTCTATGTTCATGAGAGATATTGGTCTGTAGTTTTCTTGTAATGTTTTTTATCTGGTTTTGGTAAAGAGTAATGCTGGCCTTGTAGAGTGAGTTAGGAAGCATAATCTTTGCACTAAACTAGCTTCATTAGTCATGAATCATGTTAAAGTGAGTTCTCTTTTCCAATCTTTTAAGGGTCCTGACCTATAATACAGATGCCTAGTTCTCTCACAGCTAGTTCAACTTTGGAGCTCTGGATAGACTTTCCAGTTCTCACACCTCAGCTGGGAAGTCATAATAGACATTCGATCATACCATATGGGGCCACATAAGAGTCTTTGGATCCTCCTTCCACAAATAGACATCACTTGGAGTATTTGAAAACACTGCTGATATAAATAATACATCCTTCTTTATCTATTCAGACCACATAGAATCTAAATATCACACATGCCTGTCATTGCAAATGTTTTTCTGATCATTAATTTGTAGCTAGAATTAAGCCTTTGGAATCAAATTCAAAAGTTGAGAACCCAATAATCTAATGGTATCCCTTTGCGCTGACAAAAACCCTTTAATAGAAACCTGGTACTGGAAATGCCCTGGGTCTTAGCCACCCAGCAGGAAAGAAAAGTGGGCAGGAGCAGAGTAAAGGAGAAGAAAAAAGAGCAGAAGAAGAGCAGAGAAGGACCCTGAGACATAGCCAGGCCTCTATTCCCAGAACTGAGACAAAACGACCGGGCAACTATTATTTTCGCTCCAGGAAAATCAACCCTGTCTTCCTTCTTTCCATTGTGTCTGCTGTTTTGTTTTTCTTTCTGATCTTTCTGTTTTTATTTTTAAAATTTTCCTTGTCATGGTTATTTTTAAAGTGATCCAAAGACAGGCACCAATGTGTCCAGGTGGCAGTGTTCAAACAAACTGGGACATTTAGCTAAGCAAGTTGCAGGGTCTGAGAGAGCTGCTTGTTTGTGAAATTTCACACTTCTAGGGAAGGAACCCACAGACAAGAGCAGAGCTCAAGGGGGAGCTGTCCGCCTTCTACCTGGGAGTCAGAACAGACAACGTGTACAGGAGTATCGCACTCTAGGGACACAAGGAAACATAGACACAGATCATAAGATTAGTTTCCTTTCTTTGGACTAAAAAGCTATTTAAGATTAAATTATAGGATGTTGAGGACACTTTTATGCTCTTGGATATCACTTTGCTTCTCTCTGCCTCCTTTTTATATAAAATAAGGTCCTTTTTATATGAAATAAGGTCCTTGGGATACTTAAGGATTTAGGAATAAAGAACATGTAGTGACAAGAACCGTAAGTTGTTTTTGATATCTTTGGAAGTTTAATAGAAATCATAAGGCCACAGAAGTAATCACTATTGAATTTGATTTTGTTTGCGGTTAATCCATGACTTGAGATTATATTGCTTATTTAAAAGTAATGGAAACTGCTAGCTGGCTATTGATACTTTTGAAAGACTTTTTGGCACGTGATTGGTGGGCCAGACTTTGGTAACAAGACATAGTCACCTTGCGCCCTGGCCAGTGTAGCTCAGTGGATTGAGCACAGGGCTGCGGATCAAAGGGTTGCCAATTCGATTCCCCGTCAGGGCACATGCCTGGGTTGCAGGCCAGGTCCCCAGTGGGGGCCACGTGAGAAGCAACTGAACATTGATGTTTCTCTCCCTCTCTTTCCCTCTCCCTTCCCCTCTCTCTAAAATAAATAAATAAATAAAATCTTAAAAAAACCCAAACAAAACATAGTCACCTTGCTCATGACCAAGAAATGAAGCTATCTATTAACTGACAAAATAGATGAAATGAGTTCTCACTCATGAAAAGATATGAAACTCCCGAGTAGGCAATATGTGTCACTCAAATCCGCCCATTCTTTACTAATAGATTTCTGATTTCTGTGGACTAATTTTTTTATGTTTATATTTTAAATTGTTTATTCAAAGTTTATTTCCCAGCATAAACTTCTGACACTCACTCTCCCCTGAAGAGACCTATGGATGACATTTTTATCTACAGAAGCAGTACATTTTCATTTTTCCTTCTGTGACTGCATGGGAGGTCCAATTTAAAGAATAAAAGCATTTGGAACAGACACCAGTGCGGCGATTACCAGGGAGAAAGGTGGGCAGGGGGAGGTAGAAGAGGGTAAAGGGGGATAAATGGTGATGGAAGGAGACTTGGCTTGGGGTAATGTACTGTAGAATTGCACCCCTGAAACTGTATAATTTTTTAAACTAATGTCACCACAATAATTTCAATAAAATAAAAAAGAGTAAAAGCATTTGGAAATGTGAACTTCAGGCCTTCACTTTGGGAGGGCTTTCTACCTCTAAGGGGCACTATTGATATCCTTATGCATACCAAGAAATGGTTTATGTTTGTTTTGTAAAGTTCTTTTTTTTCTCTCAAAAGAAATATTTATTCCCATCTTCTGAGTAGTAAGAGAGTCAGAATTGACAACTACAGGACAAATCTCAGTGTCCACCTTCTCAAACTACGGATGTTTTTATGGCCAAACCACCATCTCTTTCTTTCCATCATGTACTATTTTAGGTCTTCAACATCTGCCGTTGGTATTATTTTAATAATTAGTTTCCTGGATACCATCTTATTATCTTACTCTTTTTGCCAAATAAATCTTTCTAAGGCACAGTTCTGAAAATACTTCTTGCTCAAAATCCTTCAGTGGCTCCTCACTGAATATAGAAAGAAATGAAATCTTCTTAGCCTGGGATTTAGGGGACTGTCTACACTGGCTTTGAAATTGGTTTCAGACTTTCTTCCCATTACAGACCTCTCCATTTTTAACTCCAGCAATAATACTATACTTAACATACTCCATTTTACCATGCATTTTGCGTGCCTCCAAGCCTGGAATTCTCTTCTTTTCCATCTTTAAAAGAATTATTGAATTTCTGAGAACCACTTTAAATATTTCTCCAAGAAATAAAATATTTTCAGCAATTCTGCCTCTGTACTGTTATAGAACTTTGCACACATTTTTGTCAACTTCATGTTGTATTATACAGACCTACTTGCCATACCTAGAAACTGCTAGAAATCAAGAATTAAGTTGCTTCATTTTGAATCTGTGCAAGGCTTTAACAGAATCTCTAAAATAATTTATTAGTTGCCTCCAGAGTGTTCAATTGTTAAATTATAATTATCCTTTAAAACTTCTCCTAGAGAGGTACAATGGCTGTGAAAGAAAGAAAGAAAGAAAGAAAGAAAGAAAGAAAGAAAGAAAGAAAGAAAGAAAGAAAGAAAAAGAATATTCTAGTTATTTTGGAACTAAAAGGTGACACTGGATTCAAAATGTTTATGTTTAAGATAACTCCCCACAATCTTTATTAAAAGTTTTTCTTAGCCATCTTAGCCTTACCAAGTTCTGAAATGGCAAAACCAATGATCTAGGTTTTTTATTTTATTTTTTTCAGATCAGAAGTCTGGTTTCCTGGTGGCTGTTGATGGAATAGCAGCCCTACACCAGGTATTAGCTGAGGGTCCTGAGCAAAGATTCTGCCTGAACACAAGAAAGAACATACTCCCAACAAGAAAAAGTAGATTCAGTGTGCTCTGTAGGAGCCAAGGAAGAGAAGCCTCATATCCTGGGTCAGTCTTACTAGAGCTGCTTAGAGGTGAAAGGTATGATGAGATTCCTGATGAGGAGCCAACGTGATTAGTTACTGGGTGGGAAGTGGAGAGGAAAACAAGTTAGACAATGAAACACTGGCTAGAGTTCAAGAAATAAGTGAGACTCATTGTGATAAGTAGGGTAAATTTTCCATTTCTTAAGTAATTGTTAATTATTTTCCCATTGTTATAAAATATGTAAGAATTTGTCTGTCGGGATGTACAATGATATATCTACATAAGCTGAGATGGCTCCAGACAAGGGAAAACTTCTGACATTATCTATATTATGCGGCCTTATTGTGGTAAAATATGATTACCACATATTTTTAGCATTAGATTTTAAGACATATTGAAAATGGTTTTAGATCTCTATTATAATCTTTGTGGATTTCTAGGAGCCCTCTGTCTAAGATTTGAAGAAGTCATTACAATGAACAAATCTGAGTTTTTCATCATTAGTTTTGTAGTATGAGGAACTTAATATTTCCCGTAGCTTTACTTTCTTATCCTATTGCTTCACTCCCAGAGAAGAAGGTCTTCATTTTAAAATCCTCTATTCTCTTGGAAGCCACCCATATGTTAATGACTCTGGTCTGCTTGCCCACCCTGTTCCTTCACGAAACCTAATGCTGCCCTCTGCAACTATTTGAGGATAAAGAGGTCCAGACCCAAGCCTTGACACAGAATTTTCTTCCAGGGAGGTGTCACATGCCCAGTATGACATGAGAGTCACATGACCCCAACTGGGAATAAGGCCTCTGCAGGATGTTGGAGAAAGCGCTGCCTGAGTGGCTGTTCAGTCAGCCATGGATGGCTCAGGCATTTGGCAAAATCATCCCCCTTCCCTTCTGCTCATGAATAATCTAGGCTCAGTGACCTGGCATTTTCCCTTTTTATTCATTTACATTTATTGTTTATAAAAACAATGCATGGCATCTTACAAACATTCTAGAACTATAAAAATGTCAAGCACAAGGCCTAACTATTCCTTTACCATGCCCTTGACCCTCCAGTTTTACAGCCAGTCCCCATGCCCCATGTAGCCTTCCAATCTTTTTGCCCACATGTGCTAAAATGTCTATGCATATGTGGTTTTGTATCTACATATATTTTTTTCATTTTAAATGTGATATAATTCTATTTCACAGGCATCATTTAATACTAATGATCATGTCAGGGATGGATATTCACTTCACCATCTTACTGCTGAAATGAACTGGAAGTAGAACTATTTTTGTCTTTCTTCCCCCTGGAGATGTGGCCCTCTGTTTAATCCAGATTGTAGGCTTTTGTTCTTTTGTTCCTTAGCTGAAACCAGAGAATAATTTCAGTATTAATAGCTTCTCACATCGTTTCTTTACCATATTCTTCCATGAACATTTATTGGTCTTTAAGATAAAGAACAATGATAGAGCGCTTGTCTGTTAGCAGCTTAGTATTTTCAAAGGAAAAAGATAAAGCTCAATAATTTGAAACTTCTCAGCCAAATGAAAAATGATGGCTTACTGAGAATCATTTCTGGTTTTTTGGTCTCTTCCTTTCCCCCATTCTATCTCTCATTTTCACATATCCCTTACTTTTCTGTGTTTTTGTCTTCCCTTTCTTGGTTGTCTCTTCTCTCTGTGCTTCCTCCTCATCTTTTCCTTCTATGCACACATTCTCCTTCTCTACCTTGTCTTACCCTCCTCCTTCACTGTTTATTTCACAGAATTATGGTATTCTTAAGAACACATTTGTTACAGAGAATTAATTAAACATACAATGAAATACTATGTAATCTTTAAATTTTATGCTGTAGAGAAATATATATGTATTACACATAATACATATACACTTAATAATACACTTAAATTTTTTAGAAAAATCTATAAAACAGTGTCTATATATAGTAAAATTCCATTTTGAAAAATAATTCTGTTTATATAGATGTGGGATGTTATAAAACTATTAACAAGATTTATCACTGGGTGGTTATAAGATTATATTATTTTATGTTATTTTTTAAACTTTTTACATTTACATTCTTGTTTTTTCCTGTTTAGCATATATGGCATGTCAAATAAAATGGTTCTAAAAAGGAACTTCTGACTGACTTTATTGAATGAAATTATTTTGCCCTTTCTATAATTTCAGTAACATAAATTACACAGGTAAAAGTACATACTAGAAGAAAAAAATTAAATTAAAATTAGAATGTAAAGTAAATAAATAATAAAGTGACTTTTCAGTCACTTAGAAGATTGAAAAATACAAGTCTTCTGTTAGAAATACAGTCTGTTAGAAAGAAAAAATAATACAGGAAAGGATTCTTCCATGAATGGGCCAACAGCACCTTTGAGGGGAGGTGGCCACCACCAGCAGGAAGAGGATTACTGTTTGTGCCCCAGGCTCAGGGTGGCCCCCAGGAACTGAGGCCCACCAGGCCCAGCAGTGAGCACAGACAGAAGTTTGGGTCAGGGACCTGTAGACACTGGTGCTCTGTGCATCTTCCTAAATCAAAACAAAATCAACTTTAAAAAAATGTTCAAGGAAAAGGCTTGGTGGGCTTCAAATTGACTTTGTCGTTTTGTCTGATGTGCAGATAGTTCTTTGGTCAAATAAGAAACATTGAACTTACTAAAAAGATTTCACATCCATTCCACAGCAGGCTCCTTAGATATAAGAAGCACTGTCCACGTAAATTGTCAACCAATGCTCCAGAGTTGCAGCTTCTGGTGACAAAAAACTTTAAAGAAATGAGTTCATTTTTCAATGCATCTCTTAGGTGATTGATCTTCATTGAATTTCAATTCAATGCTTGGGAATTTGTGTTCTTACCTACGCATAATATACATCACATGCAGTTCTCCCTCCAAGTCTTCCTTGACTCCATGTGTCAAATCTCCCCTGATGTCTTGCCTCTTCAATCATCTTTCCCTTCCTTTTATTTTTATAATTTCCTCAACAACTTCCCTTGACAATATAAATTAACTAAAAGTCCTTCATTTCTAAAAATATGATAAAATAAACCAAAATCACAAAACTAGTTTAGCTCTGTTGTATATTTCTCTTGAACACCATTCCTATACTTTTCTTTCCCCTGAAAACCTCTTAAAGGTGCAATAGACAATTTTTTGCCGTTCTGTGACTTTGCTATATGACTCAGGCATGAGAACTCAATTGGACACATATATTAATAGTGAGGCAATATTTTAAGTCATCAAAGGGAAAAAAAACATCAACGAATGAATATAGTTTGATAACAAAAAACGGTTCAGGGTTAAAGATTAAGAAACGCCTGCCTAAAAGGGGTGGACAAAGGGAGGAGCAGAAAACAATTGATGGAGGAAGACCAAAAGATAAAAGAATCAAGAAAGTTCAGTGTCATTGAGTACCAACAATAGCAATACAAGTAACAGTTAAAAAAAAGCAAAGAAAGAAATAGGAAAAAACCCAACAACAATAATAAATACAGTGAGTATTCTCTGTATTGACCATCCATTTTATACTAATCTCTCTTTTTGGCATATGTATTATTTTTCATTAAATTTTCATGGCAACCAGCAAAATAGATATCATGACTCTTTTATACAAGTGAGAAGTGTGAAGCTCAGAGAATTTCTATTATTTCCCAGTTATACAAAATAGGACGACAGAAGCAGGATTAAATTCAATCCCTTGTGCAATATTGCACATGCCTCAAATGGCAATTTATAAATACATTTACATATTAATATATAAATGAATATATTCATTCATACACACACACACACACACACACACACACACACACACACACACATATATATATATATATATTTCCTTTCCTCTGTCCTTCTCTTGATAAGTGCCCAGGACTCTCAGAATGTAAATTTCTCTCTGCTTGTCTCACCTCCTCTTGGTTCCATCACACTTCTGCAATGTGGTGGTTCCCAGTTGCACTACTCTGAGCTTCATCTTCATTTGTCTCCCAGATAAAGCTTCCAAAAGATGCAAATCCTGTAGATAATATCTTACCTCCCTAGTTCGACACTCTGCCTCCAAATATCGCGTTCTTAAAAATCGTGCTGATGATAACCTTCTCTTTTTAATCTTTTATTGTGGATAAAACGAGAAGTCTGTGTTTCCTATTGCTATTCTACTAAATTATACACGCTTATTGACTTAGGCAATGCACACTTGTTATCTTATATTTCTGGAGGTCAGAAGTCTAAAATGGGTCTCCCTGAGATAAAATTAACATTTTGCAAGGCCATACTCCTCTGGAGGCCTTAGGGATTTATATTCTTCTTTAGGTTTCTTCCTGTCTTTTTCAGCTTCCTTGATTAGTGGTCCTTCCTCCATCTTTAAAGCCAGCAACATCAGGGCGAGTCCTTCTCATGCCGCCACTTCTGTTTCTCCTTCTGCCTCCTCCCCACCTCCAAGGACCTTGATGATTACACTGGGCCCACTGAGGTCATCCAGGAAAACCTCCCAATCTCAAATTCAGCTGACTTACAACCTTAATTCCATCAGCAATGTTAAAGACTTTTTGCCATGTAGCCTAACATATTCACACCTCCTGAGGATGAGAACGTGAACATTTTTAGGGAACCACTATTCTGTCTACCACATGGAGTTAGAGAAGCCTTGCTGCAATAGTACAGTTAATTCTCATATTCCCATCACCATCATGACCTTTCTCTCCATATACTTATGTTTATAGCCACACATACTCTATTTACACATATTACATGTAAATATACATGTATATTATATGTGCAGATGATATACCTACATATACATTTTATATACATTATTTTTGAAATGTTTGAAACTAAGTGGCAGATATTTTGACCCTTTATATGTCAAAATGTAGCTCTTAAGAACAAAGATATTCACTTATAACCATAATGCAAGTAGTGAAGTTCATAGTAAATTAATAATCATACAACAATCTCTAATATTCACCTTTCATCAGTTGTTCCAAAATTATCCTTTGTAGCAGAAATAAGAAAGGAAGGAAGGAAGGAAGAAAAGACGAGAAAAGAAAAGGAAAGAAGAAAGGAGAGGGGAGGGGAGGGGAGGGGAGGGGAGGGGAAAGGACTCTAACACAGGACCACTCAATGCTGATAGTTTTTGAAGAGAAGAGTACAGGATGGTTATTTGTACAGAATGTACCTCCATCTGAGTTTTTCAATATTTTTTCCTCACGATTAGACTCAGGTAATGCATTTTTGGCAGCAACACGCCATGGGTCATGCAGTCATCTCAGGTCTCAGGGCACTGCAGCAGGAGGCACACACTCTCAGATTGTTCTGTTATCGCCGATGTTAATTTTGATTCCTTGACCAGTGGTGTTTGCCAGGTTTCTCCATGGAACAGTTACCATTTCCTCCTTCATAAATAAATAGTCTGTGGGGATTGGTTTCAGACTATAGATACGCTAATTCTCATCCCATCAAACATTCACCCAAATGTTTTTAACATCTATTGCTGATTCTCACTTGAGTAAATTATTAGTAAAAGTGACTGGAAAATGAGATTTGATGAAAACTTTATCATTCTTTCTATATACTTTTAAATCAGTGTTTTATGATAAGCTTATATTAATCTTCAACTCAGAAACCCTCAGTGGGGACTCATGACCTGTAGAGCAAAACTTCTCACCAAAGTCGTGAGAACACTGGGGAAGCACATGGACATAGGATGTAATTCCCTACCTGATGCAAGTTGTTATCTAAACAGACCCTAGCTGACTTGTCAATTGTTCGGAATTCGTTCTAACCGCACCTTGGCATGTGTGATCGGAAGAATGGTCTTTAAAGAGGAAAAGATTAACCTGACCTCTTATTGAGCTGTCTTACTTGTTGTGCAAGTGACAGGAGTGAGGAGCTATGCCTGTGCTAAGTGTGTGGAAGGGGAAATGGTTGCATTCATGCCGTGCAGTTGACTTCCCTGCAAATGAGGCATTCAGTGTCCTAACTTTTCAAATTCCTGAGAAGCAATACGAGTTTCTTATTTATAAAAAGAAAATCCAAATTAATTCTTTTGACAGTGCTTTATAGAGATATTTCCCCATGACTATATTTAATTATAGTTTATAGCAACCAACACAGGCCATAGACACTTTCATCTATTACATCATGTTGGAGACTCTGATCGAACTGCAAATTTGATTTAGTGTTATCATCATGAATTGCTGGATTAAACAAATCAGGTCATTAAAGAGTTCCTGGGGTTTCTTAGGTCTTTTATTTCACTGATTCTAAAATGTATAGCCCTGGCTGAGTACTTGGTTATAGAGCGAAGTGACTAAAACTCACTAAGTCTCAACTAACTCAATGCTGGGCTTAGTGACATGACCCAAGTGAATGATACAATGGTAGGTCTGCCATCAACACAATTCAGTTGAAAAAAGTGGGGAAAACATAAGGAAACAACTAGTGCATTTCATGGGGAACAAACTCTGAGACCCAGGATCTTTGTGAAGGAACCATGGCTTAACTGAGGCTTAAAAGTTGGATTGGATTTGAATTGGAGCAGAGGAGAGGAAAGGTATTCTAGGTCATGGAAACTGCATGAACAGCATGTGGGGAGCAGGAATGAAGATGCTGCCGCTCTGGAAATGTTAGAGGAAGGTTTGTGTTGGACAGCAAAGAGAGGAATGAATTACAGAAGTAAGATGAGACTAGCTACTTAGAACTGTTGGAGTCCAGGCAAAGAAGTTTCACCTTAGGATGGCAAATAGGAGTGCTTGAGAAAGATAAAAATAGCATTCCAAGAAAACTATGTTGTATAGTTTTGCAGGATGGATTAGAATGGATGGAGATATGAGGTAGGAACATTGCTGAACAGACACTGTGAAATATCTTGTAAACTAGAATGCATGATTCAAAGGTCTATAAATGGGAAGGAGAACCAGAAGCCGATTAAAATCCTTTGGAATGCAAAAGGCAGAGTTTGTTTAAGAGAATTTAGAGGAAGAATTCAAAAAAGGTTAGAGGGACATCTCAGACTAACTAACAGCTAACATCTATATCCAATCTATTTTTGGCTCTTGGCACACAGTGAATACACACAAAACATGTCTTCAAAAAAAAAAAAGTAAAATTGGTATACGAGGTATTCAATTAACTCACAATCTAAAAACTTTCACACTGATAGCTATTTACTCTTTCAGAAGGCTTAGAAATGAGTTGTAGAGCATAACAAAATATGATAAATTGGCCTGGGTTTCAAGGGAGCAAAAGTACAGAAAAATTATAAAAGACGAGATATCAGATATAACAATAAATAAGGCTTGTTATTCAAACTATAATGAGCCACACATTTAATATGGGTGTGAGCCAGTAAATTTGGTTCTAGACCTTCTGGAAGTTAATGCTAAGTTGGAAAAACTTAGCAGTTAAATAAACTAGCGTTATCAGATAAAATTATATGAATTATTAGATGAAATTTTAAGTAATCTTGGTTTAGTGACCTTGGTTTAAGTGGTGTAAATTTAGCAGGGTAACCTCTCATTGTGTGTATTTCTTGTGGAAGTTATTTTTCTCTACAACAAAGCTTTCCTTCTTTGTTTTTCTCTGTCTTTCTTTCTCCACACCCTTCCCTCCTGTGTATACACATTCTATACATAGATATTCACACAGAGAAAAGTACTAGAGCTAATAGTAACTGAAGAGTAGCACATGTCTAACTTTGGCTATATTGGCTAGCTTTGATTCAACACTCCTCCCCTCTCTCTCTCTCACACACACACACACACACACACACACACAATTCCCAGAAAATAATCCTTTGACGTAAAAACATAGCATTGGTTATTATAATCTTATGTCTTGTGAAGGACTTGACGAAATTAAGAATTTACAGGTAGATAGGATGGGTAAGGAGAGAAATGAGAGAGAAGGAAAAAGGAGATATTCTTCTAGATTTTTTCCCAGTGATCTGGAAAATTAATCATAAGCCAATATTTAACCTCAATTGCAATAGGGCTACACTGTGGAATTTAACTTAATCAGTTCCAAGAAATTATCTAAATTTGGCAGGCAGGTAATGTTGCATACCTAAGGAAAGATTAGAAAACGCATTCAAGTGCCAGTTGAAATAACATTTAAAAATAAGAATTATATTTTATTTGTAGTAAAATATAATGGCCACTTAATTTGGTACTATAATCTTAAAAAAGCAAAGAATTTGTGTGCAAACCCCATGCCAAAGTGAGTTCCCAAAATAAAGGGCTCATTAGAATATAAAGTTCCTGCTTCATATTTTGTCGTTAATGACAATCAGGTACTTCAGAACACGATCGTGGTGGATTTCTGCTTTTATAGGCAAGGCCGCTACAAAGTCCTGGGCTGTTTTCATTTTTGTGGCATCCCAGCTACCAATCCCAAAAGATTGTCTTTCTAGTAGGGGAAAGTGAAATTACAGCTTAAATGGTAGAAAGAAAGAATGTTTTATTTTAGTAGGGGGTTATGGAGATTATTCAATAATATCCTTATGAGCAAATAGGAGGCAGAAAAATGACCATGGGTAGGGCTTGAAATTGAATGAAGAAACAAATACACACATTGGGTAACATCAAAACATATTCATTATTTGAAAACTGTAAGGAAGCTCATGTGTAAGAAAGCAATAAGTCATAATGAAAAGAATTACACAGGTCTGGAATTGTGTTCTGGCTCTGGTACTTACTAAATAATTTGACCTTGGGAAAGTCAAACAACTTTTTCAGTCTCAAATTCTTCATCTAGAAAATGGGAATGGTGATGCCTGTTTCTAAGGGTTGATGGAAGAAATAAAAAGACACACTACTTAACACACCTCACATAAAGCCAGGCACATAGCAATAATCAACACAGTATGACAACCTTACTAATTTCAAGGTATTTTTTGGAGCTTCTGGGAGTATAAAGACGTAATTCTTATTCTCAGGAATGCAGAGTTTAACAGAGGAGTCATATAGATAAATAAAAATAAGTAATGTAATAAATATTATACTAGCAACATGTATAATGTTCTAAAGAGGCATAGGCTAAATTCTATTCTGAATTGTTGGGGAAGGTTTTCTGGAGGAAATGACATTTGAGCCAGTCTTAATAATAAATAGCAATTTCAATTTTTCAGCCTGAGCAAAGATAAGAATATATGAAAACCTCAGAATAAAGGGCGAATTGGGTCAAGGTTAAAAAAAAGAGAACTGAGAATTAGGTTGCAGTTATAATTTGAAAGGAAAGATATATTTTGCTGAGGATGTAAAATTTGTCTTTAGGCGGTAGGAACTATAGACGGTTTTTATCAATTTGAAACAAAAGAATGACAGCTTTAATTTGTTTTAGAAGGAACTCTGACAACTCTTTGGAAGAACTGGAGAATTTAGAGACTGGAGACAGAAGATAAATGAGCTATTGTCATAGTCCATGTGAAAAATAAGAAGTACCTGGACCAAGGTAAAGGTACTAAGAGTGGAAGGTGGGACTGGCATTCTAGAGACTTTTCAGAGACAGATCCATAGAACTGGGTAATGGCCGGATATTGAAGAATAAAGAGACCGGAGTTTTGATAACACGTACAGTGGTGTTGGAGGAACGATCATCAATCTGTCAGAAGAGCAAGAGCAGTTTTACAGACAGAATGTTGAATTTAATTTTGAACAAGTTAACTTGAAATGCTGAGGACCCATCTTCATGGAGATATGTCATAAATAGTTGTACACTTTGATCTGGAGCTCAAGAATCAGAGATGAGCCCTGGCTGGTGTGGCTCAGTGGATTGAGCACGGGCTGGGAACCAGAGGGTCCCAGTCCGATTCCCCGTCAGGGCACATGCCTGGGTTGTGGGCCAGGTCCCCTGTGAGGGCCATGTGAGAGGCAACCATACATTGCTGTTTCTCTCTCTCTCTATCTCCTTTCCCCTCTCTCTAAAATAAATAATTAAAAATATTAAAAAAAAGAATCAGAGATGAAAATAAAAGTTGAATGAATATAAATAATTATATAAATTATCAGTCATGATGCTAAAAGTTTATTACATTATTTTATTGAATTTGGTCAATATCTTCTTGTTTAACCTGGGGAACCTCAGAGAAGTTAAATAATTATACATAAAGAAAGTGGATTTTATTCCTCAGAGGGAAAGTACATTGGGCTGGTTTAGGAGCTGTTAAGGACAAGTGACAGGGAGTTGAATGAACTCTGTAATTTATTGATTCACATCATTGAAACATCCAAAAATAGCATAGGTCCAGTTGATTTTGGCCTTAACACTCAACAATGTGCCATAAAAAAAACCCAGCTTCTGTTTGATTCCTGCTTTGCCATTCACAGTTTGCTCTCACTGACCAATTTATTTATTTATTTATTTTTAATAATTACTTTATTGTTGTTCAATTACAGTTATCTGCATCCCCTCCCCTCCCCTCCCCCCTCCCCCTCCAACCCTCCCTCCCTCCCCCACCTCCCTCCTCTCCCTTGGCTCTGACCAATTTAAATTGTATGGGTACCGCCTCCCAATTAATTTGAATAGAGAAATATGATGTGCTGACTTGCTTACACCTGACGTCATGTGCATCCTTGTGAACCTGCCACCTTATCCAGGAAGGAGGGAGGGGATTATGCTTACTAGTGAAGGACTACAGAGCCTATTCTTGCTTTGGAGTTTGGGCATCAAACCTCGTCAAACATTAGAATGGAAAAAAGTTAAGTTTTAGGGGGAAGGGAAAGGGGCTGCTGGGGAGAAAAATAACAATATTCACTATACAGAGTAACCATCAAAAAGAATCAAAAGTGGGATTCAGGAGAGGTGCTATATGTAAGGGGCAGGCGGAAGAAGTAATGTGATTGCAAGAGAAGGAGAGAGAGTGTCGGAAGAAGCAGGAGGGAAGCAGGGAAGAGCACTGCCTCGGAGGCCAAAGAAAGAATGGGAGTCACGAGTGCCCTTGAGGCTAATTTTGCTAAATTCCCTCAGAAGAGTCCATTTGATTTGGTTCTTAGGAAGTGATAAAGTCTTTACCAGACTTTTCCAAAGCTATTTGTCATGCATAGAAATAAGGATTTATGCTAATATGATCATAAAACCTCACTTGATGTTTTATAATAATTTCCTCATGCTCTTGAAATAGTTTGTAATTCTTTTTCTCCTTTAAGGGAGGAAGTATGAAGATTCTGATCCCAGGCAGGCTGGCGTGGCCTTTGTGGGGGAGACCCTCTGACTTTCTACACTGTAGCGGAGGTCTCTGTGATGACTTTGGAGGGGACATGATCTCTAACCCCATCCCAGGGCCTTAGAGATGGCATTCAACCTATAGCAAGACAATTCTTATGCATAAAGCATTCTCTCCAAGATTAAAGAGGCAGAATAAACTCAATTTCTTATCTGCTGGATGTAATTATTTACTGTATCTAAAGATACAGCATTGCTTTATGTAAAGAACATAGGTTGGTGGGGAGAGGCATCTGACAGACCTGAGTTTGAATCTGACTTTTCATGCCAGTCAGGAGGCCTTGACCAGGTTCCTACATCCTTTCTAGCATCCGTTTCCTGATGATAAAATGATGAAATTGACGCTGGGATTTCGTACCAGCGAAATCCTTTGGGGGACCATATCCTGACGCGTGAATCAATCTTACCCAGCGACACACTTGGAGATGAGAATCCGGCAGCCATGGGTCTTTCCCTCCACCTCCATCTTGGGAAAAAGACCTCGTGGGTAGTTTAGCTGGGGTTTTTATTAGAGGCTTTAGGACATATTTACATTGGATTGATTATTCATGGGATTATACAGAACAGGGGTAGGATTACTCATTAGCAGAGCATTAGGATGTAAATTCAGGTCCGGTGGCAGACAGGACCAGGGTAATATATTAAACAGGAGACAGGTAAATTGAGGGTAAGCTAGCTAGAGCTGTTAATTTTTAGGAGCATAGAACATTGAGGCAGTGATCTATTAATTTAAGCTTGCTTAATTTGGGGAGGAAGAGATCCAGCAAGTCAGAGAATTTCTTAAGATACATGTTTGCCAAATTCCTATTAGAGAGTTCCCATTCCAGACATGATCCACACTTGCCCACACGGGAATCACACAGAGCTGTGCTCAAAACACGTAAATTCTGGAACAGGCATGTTTACACGTGTGTGGAAAGCATCCCCACAGAAATTAATATGACCTTGAAAAGTGTTTACAGCGTTGAACAAGACAATGTATGATTATTAGCTAGCAAGGCACAGCATAGTTGTCCAATAAATGGCAGTTATAGTCTCCTGTGTGTCATCTTTGTAGCTGCTATTGTTATTTGCGATAAAGATGAGGCAGTTTAATATGGGCTAAGCACACAAGAAAGGAAATCAGTTTGCCAGGTTTGAATTCCACAACCATTTTTTAAAAAACTGTAAGTCTTTAGACCACCATATCACAGTGTCCTCACTTGTAGGCTAATGGTAAGAACAGTACTTTCCCAAAGGGCTGTAAATTGAAGTAAAAGACATCCCTGAAGAGTTGAGAGAACAAAAGAGGTCTTCACATGGCAATAATTTTAAAAATATTTAGTTAATCATTAGATATCTCCGTTGTTTAAAGTCCTCATATTAAGAGGATGTTTTCACTCATCATTTCACCTTCCTGTCTATGCCAGCCTCAAAGCTTCTAGCTGATTGCTCTCTTTTCCTCTTTTCTTTTATGTCTTCAGTCTTTTAAACTTCACCCACCATTCTCCAATGCAATTTATTTTGCTCTAACTTCTTTGACTTCTATAGACATATATCCTTAGATTTTTATCTTCTCTGCTGTGACCTTCTTATCAAAGGAGTTTTCTGAACAAATCAGGAGTTTTATCCTGTCACCTATGAGAAACACTTAGTAAACTTCCAGCATATAACACGTGCTCATAAATATAACAGTTAACATGAGTGAAGGTAGTAATATCATTATCATGATTTTCCTAAGGGGAAGGACACTGGTCACGGGGAGGAGATGGGGTTGTAAAGCATCGCTCTATTGCTTACTTCCATAGGAGCATTGGACAGGTTACTTAACTTCCTTGTTCTCATACTCCTCATCTATAATCTAAGGTACACAATTAGTGTCTACCTCAGAGAGTGGTCACACGGGCTGCATGAGAGGATGTGTAATTTACTTAGCACTGTGTGTGGGCATATTTAATGTTTAATATGTGTTTATTATTATTATTATTAATAACATACATGCTAGTTCAGTAAGCACACTTGAAATCCAATAGGTATACCTGGGATTTTCTTTCCCAACATGCTTCTGAATGTCTGGTACAATGGTCTTCAAAAGGGAGTCTTTGAAAGATTAGCTGAAAGACTAGCACATCTTTTGAGATACAGGAAAAGATATTAGGGGATATAGATAGATACTAATAATACATAAATATTATATGTAATATATAATACATTTATAATCTGTATAACTTATTGCTGTTATTCTAATATGTATTATATAAGTATAACATATACCCTGATATATATCTTATAGCTTCTATTAAATGTCTACTTTATATGTACTTTAAAATGTGCATAATATATTAGTGCATGTAAATAATTCATAAGTAGACAAAACATACCTATATCAGAAGTGTGATGGAAATGTTTTACTGTCACAGCATGAAATGAAAAATTAAGCTTGGAAATCATTTTACAACTTTTTTGGCACAATAATATTTACTTTGCTTCAAAATGCCAATTTGCCAGGCTTTAGCCAAACTCTTAGGAAGAATGGCAGTTGATATTTGGTACAGGAGAGTCACAGTATGGGGTACTACTATTTGAGCATAATAGAAGGCTCATCTAATAATATTTATCATAACAGTTAACATTTATTAAGTGCTTATCATGCATCAGGCACTATGCTGAGCACTTAGCATATATTATCTCATTTAAACCACACAAACACCTGTGGCTGCTATTAGAGTTTGTATTTCACAGATGAGGAAACAAAGTCCCATAGGGGAAAAGTAATTTGTGCAGAGCCACAGAACTAATAAGTAGTAAAGTCAGGGTTCGTACTCATGAAGTTTGGCCATTCCATACATTATAGTACATGAGACAATCTGGTTCCAATAATCCACTGTCATACTTGGCCAAATCCAATTTTTAAAATCTGTTCATGGACTCAATGTTATGTGAGCCTCACAGCAAATCTTTTTCCAAAGAATTGATGTGCCCAGAGCAGAGGCCCACTAGGGCACCGGCCTGCAGACTCTGCATGTTCCTCGTTCTCAGATGCTATAGTCATTGCTCTGTGAAAGTCTGAGTTCTGGCAGACTTGAACATTCGACGGAATTGTTTGATGTTCACATTGTAATTTCCAAATGCTGATGTGAGTGTGTCTGTTGTGTCTTTTTTTTAAAATTTTAATATTATTTTTAAATGAAGTCTAAAATCTATGAATTACACAACTTCAAAGTATTTGGGAAATGTCAATTCCCTTTCTTCTGTGAATGGCCACTAAAGTCTTTTCATATCAAGTTGTAATATGTTGGATAAAAAAAACAAGTAACAACTAGCTCTTTTTTGTAAAGTATAAGCAGGGGGTGGATTTACTCTATTTACTGACTAACACCATCATTCATTTTTAAGCTCCAACAAAAATACAAGCCTGTTTTTACACCGTCCTTAATAGGCACATTCACTGCAAGAAGACACGGTCATCTTATAAATAAACATGCAATGGTGGGTATAGACATATGTATTTATCTTGCTAACATAGCACATTAAATATTTGCTATTAAGTAGGAAGCAGAAAGGGAAAGATTGAATCCCTGTGCTTTCTGTAATTTCTGAGAAAGCTATGGAAAGAGAGACATAAACAAATTTCTGAAAATTCCCTAATCCAAATTGCATGAACAGCTGAAAGAAAGTGGAGAGAAGGGCGATTGTCTTGTTCACTCAGGCCATAAACTTCCAAAGCAACGACATGACGAAAATAACTTGGCTTTGGCTTGAATGATCAGGAAAATTGCATGAACACTCCACCGCACAATGCAGATAAGACCCCAGCACAGAAATATATTTTTATACCATATGCCTTATCATTCTAGTATCTGGAACAGGGGTTGGTAAGCTTTTTCTGTAAATGGACAGACACTGAATAATTTAGTGTTTGGGGCCATAAGATCTCTGTCGCACTTATTAACTTTACTGTTGCATCAGAAGAGCAGCTACAGACACAGTAGATGGATGTTCGGAGTGGTGTTTCAACAAGATTTTATAAGGACAGGCAAATTAAACAAGGGTCGAATTTGACCTGAGAGCCATTGCTTGTCCATCCCTAGTCTAGAACCACTAGCTCCAAAAATACCTCACCACGAATAATTTTGAATATATATATGTATACACATATATATGACGTGTTCTATATGACATATATACTATCAGTGTGCATGTAAGTACAGGTTTCCCCTGCTATCTGAAGTGCAAAGCATTTCTATGATAAAAACTTTCATAAGTCCAAATAAAGAGTATCCCCTGCTTTTCAAAAGTTAGTGCTACACCACTTTACTTTTATGAAGGACCTATATGAGATGGTAACAGCTTTTTTTAAATGATAAAAATGAAAATCCTCTTCAGATTTCTTTCTTTTAGTGAAAACAGGTATACCTATAATAATATCTCTGATGATAAAAATCTTACTGAAATTTAACTTAGTAAACTAAATCCTTCTAAGTTATTTCTCATTTTCAAATTAATTCTCTCATTTAGTTGTTATATCAATTTCCTGACACAAATAGGCTAGGCATTATTATTTACATGCTTTCATGTTGTAGAAGATGAAACAAAGGCCCTAGCTAATTAGTAGAATTGAACCAGGAATCCCAAACCCAATGACGGGCTGCCATTTATCTCTGGGTGATTCGAAATGCATCAATTAGGGCAAATTTTGACCATCACTCAAATAAACTTATGCTCAGGTTTTACAATGCTATTTTTTAGGCATATAGATAACAGGTATACCTAAATTTAGAATCATAGTAGCATATAATTAAAATTTATAGTACAATTGTTTTCCCTAACAAATGGAGTTCAAACTTTTTGTTTATAGCATCGTCAATATGGACTTTATTATAGCTGCATCTGGAAGATCAAACACTCCTGCTCCCATATCAAGCAAGAACCGGGCTCGTACAGCATTCACTCAAAGCTTTCTTTACATTTTTTTAATGGTCAAAGGGAGGCCCAGAACTGAGCTAGGGGTAGGACCTGTACAGAGCTGAATTACTCTGAAGAGGAAAATAGGAGGGTTTTTATTTAATTAGTCAGCTGATGGATTTTGCTCCAGAAGAGAAAAAGAGAGAGGAGAGGAAAGGAAAACAAAAGAGAGGAGATGAGTAACCAAAAACGGCAACAAACAACTTTAAGAACAAGGAAGGCTGGTGTTCAGTTTCAAGTTACTTGCATTGTGGTGATGTGAACAGCTCTCCACTCCCTCCACCCCTTAACTTCCCCCAGAGCGTTACTAAATTCCATGCCACATTACAAGCCCTATTCAAGATTATGTTTGTGTAAATCAAGAACAGAAGGCAGTGTTTCTCTTTTGGGGTGGTGCTGTCTGAGGTTCTGTGGACAGGAAAGGAAAACCCACACTTGAATTAAATATCCCTCTTTCTCTGAAAGAACTGCTGGGCCTTCCGAGTCTGAAAGTGGCTCAAAGTAATCAGCTTGCCACTAGGTGGGTTACAGATCTATTTGAGCAACAGGGTTATTCTGGAAGCCACGCCGGGTGCAGCGGTGTCGCAGCCACCGTTCATTTTGTCTTCCAGTTGCACACCAAGCTGGTTCATCCTTAAACCAGACTTGGTCCTGCTTATGCTCAGTCCTGAAATCTCTATCTTTTAATGGATTTTGACTGGAATCACCGCATGGCTTTATGACATGGTCAGTCCAACAGAACCCACTTCACGATGGGAAGTTTTAAAAATATGGTCACTTGGTCTCTGTGGCCAAGCTTTCTGCTTCTACCAGAGTCCAGGACCCAGGAGTCCACCCATGGCTTCTGCTGGGGCCTGGCAAATTCCTCGGTGCATCTTTTTCGACCAATGGAAATACCATGACCCATGTGGTGGGCCCACTTGTACAGCAGCTTAGATCTGGTGAAAACCCTTTCTTTCTCTGGGCTCCAATCCAAGCTGACACCCTTTCACAGCCTCTAGCGCATGGGCCAGGGTAGTATTCCAAGGTGTCAAATGGATTGCCCTCAGAGAAAAGAGACTTCTAGGAATTCGATTTCTTTGTGCAAGAAGAAGCAGTGTGCACAATTTGTTCTTTCCGGTAAGGGAAAGTCCTGGCACATCCCTGACTTCTGGCCCTCTAGAGTGTTTTATTAAAGTGGCAGGTCTCTAAATATTCGTAGGGTTTCTCTACTAGCCTCTGCGGCACTTGTGTCTTAAAGACTTTTGCATGTTAATTGAGTTAAGCTTATTCTTAGCAGGACAGTCCAAATTTCTTCCCTATATTATGACAAAGCGGACAGTTAACATAACCTGGGGTAAAATGGTGAGCACGTATGCTGTCGTTGTTGTGAATGTCATTGTTTCTGATCCATAATCCTGATGAAGCAGAAAGGAATACATTCACCAAATTCATGGTCACACACCTGTATCCGAAGCCATGTTATATCAGGGTAATCTAGCAAAACGTACCTTGTCTGGCATGAGAGCTGTTATTGGGGATGCTCCTTGGCTGAGCTTCTTATAGTCTACATCATTCTCCAGGAGCCATCCGGTTTTTACAGGAGACCAGACTAGCAAATGAAAATAAACTGCTTTCTTTAAAGCTTGTAATGTTCTAATCTCTCTGCCACCTCCCTTAGGATGCAATGCTGTTTTGGGTTTACTATTTTGGGCAGACATGGGATGCAGGTTCACAGGTTCCCACTTGGCTTCCCAATTCTACTGGCAGTTATCCCAAAGGCCAAAGACCTGATCTGAGAGTGACTCTAACTGCCAAGGGTATTGATCACAAGGATACATTCATGGACTGAGGAAATGACCCCCAGGTGAATTTACCATAGTTCAGACTTCAGGAAACATGTTGATGTCTCAGATATGCAGGTATAAGAGATATTGTGTTTTATTTATGATCTCCAGGACTCTCATTTATTTAAGTCCTCTTGACTGCCATTCTGACCATGTCATTCATTGTGACGATGGTGACATCCCAATTTTTGGCTGTTAATTCTGCCATGTGGCAATGAGGATTCATTGCTTTCAGTGAGCCAAGATCTGTGACAGCTTCTCCAACTGCCTGATCTCAGAGATGTTCATGCCTCTTTCCTCATCACGTCCCCAATGCTGGTGAAACCTAATTCTCTTCTGGGCCTTCCGGCATTCTATAACATATCTGTACAGCTTTCACAATTACCTGAGCATGCTTGTTTTAAAGTAAACTTTTAATTTTAAAATAATTTTAGATATAGGAAAAAAGTACAAGGGTAGTACAGAGAGTTCTCATATACCTCCCAACCAATTTCCCCTTTGATAACCTCTTATATCACTATCCACAGTTGTCACAACTAACTAACCAACGTTATTATTGGTTAAAGCCCATCCTTCATTTACACTTCCCTAGTTTTTACCGAATGTCCTTTTACTGTTTCAGGGTCTCATCCACAATACCATAGGACATGAAGTCCTCGTTGTTCTTTAGGCTCCTCTAGACAGTGACAGTCTCTCAGACTTACCTGTTTCTGAGAATCTGGACAGTTTTGAGAGTATTTGCTTTGTAGAATGCCCCTCATTTGACTTTTGACATTTTTATCATGGTTAAACTGGGGTCCTGAGCCACGTTGTCCCTTCTCCACCATCTGGTATGGCAACTCAGACACTTCAACTTCTCCCATTGTAGCCAGTGCTTCATTCATTCTTCTAGGAGCTGTTCTGTATGTAGTGAATCTGGACCATTCTCTGGGGTCCTGGCTGAGGTGTTAAATACCGTATCCTAAGGAGTGTCCCCAGGTCAGTAAACTCTCCTTTATCTAGTCTTGTGTCCTGGCAGATAGTATTGGTGATGGGAGAAAAGATAGACTCTTGAGAATGAATATAACTGTGGAAGTTTCTGTTGATATCCATAGATATTAGTGGGTCTCTGAGAAAATTAAGATTCCATTAGCAATTTCAAGAAGCAAGGGGGTCCCCAGAATATATTTGGGTTCCTCATGCAGAATGTAGTCCTTTGACTGGCAAGTAGTGAAAAAGTGGCCCACAAAACTGCATTTCTTTTCTTCTCCTTTCCTTTCAGTAGGTTCTTGGTTCTTTTCCATGGTCTGGCCTTTAGAACAAGGTTGCACAATGCTCCCTTACAGAGTCTTCTGTTTTGTGGCAAGATGGGACATAAAATCAACTTACAGAAAGGTATCTTCAAAGATTATTCAGAACCTAAAATTTATTGAGGATGTCTCCTTTATTGTAACATGTAATGCTAATTTTTCTTCACGCTGAATGACTCTTTCCTGGGCTGAAACTTCACAATTCATGACCTTTGTTGTTGATAGGCTGCGATATCTTATTACTAGACAAAACAATGATTAACAGGAGCCAAAGTCCAAAAATAGTGTTTAATGAAAGAAAAAAAAATAGGCTTGCTTGTGTGCAGAGTGTTAAGCAAATATTTTGAAATTTCAATGAAGATTTTCTTATGAGTTGCGTATTTCTAAAATTCTTACTCTATGTAGTAAGAGCCTTTATTGGATTATCATTTATGGAACTAAACCTGCCTGCCTGATACTGCATTAATTATCTTAACTACTTTAAAAGCATCATTTTATTAGCCCTCACAACCACTCTTCAGAGTGGCATCCTTATTTCACAGCTGAGGAAACTAAGTCTCAATGTTTCCATAACTTTCTCCAACCTGAATGTACAGCAGAGCTGGAAAAGAATCCAAATTTGACCAAAGCTATGATGCCTTGTCTTCTTAAAACTAAATGTTTACTTCTGTCTTACAAGGTCACTAGTTGATTTTTAAAAGCCACCTCCCTCCTTTTTCTTTTCTTTCTTTCTTTTGTTTTGTATTTCATGCCAGCTCTGCAAGTTCAGTTGGTTATTCAAGACCCAAAAGAACAAACCCTTTAATCAAGTATAACAAGCCCTGTCTTAGGGAAAGAGAATGTCAGGCACACCATCCAAGGGCAGGCAGAGCCACACTTCCAGAGTTGAAAATTGAATCGCTCCTGTTGAGTAAGATCATTGTCCGTGATTCTTATGAATAAATTATGTAGATGTTCCTAAATTAAACCCACAGACAAAATCAAACACGAATGTTTCTACTATTAGGTATTACGAGGTCTACTTGCTGTTTTTCCACCTTTGATAGTGAGGTTAACTTTAATCCCATGAGCATCTGGGGCATTTTTGTTCTTTGGTAACCGAAAATAAACACATTATAAGGTCAGGCTTAGTGGCAGGAATCGGGGCATCAAAGCACGTCTGCTGCAGTGTGTAGGATTTCCTCCACCTTGGTGGGAAGGTTGTGTGTGTGTGAGAAGGTGCTTTAGCACAGAATGGTGGAGGATGTACCCCTTGAGACGTTACCAGAGAGTGGGGGCCGCAAAGCAGAATATTATGGAACCATCTGTGATCAGAAACAAAGTACCAATCACTGGCGGGAAAGTTGGCCCGAGGCATTTGCAAGAAGTCTGCTGAATGCACCCCTCCATTCTAGTGCCTGACATACCCCTTGTAGACTGGGCGACCACATGCCTTGGTTTGCTCGGCACAGCCTGAATTTATGTCTCTGCCCCAGTGTCTACCCTTCCCACTTCAGCATTCCCAGTTAAAACGATGAATTAGAACTTACGTGACATCTTTACTTACATATGATGCACTTACATTTCCATCTCCATGGCCTTACTAGATTATAGCCATCCTGGGAGTACGGGCCAGGGTTCATTTGCTCTTGCATACCTCCTCAGCACTTGGCTTTGAATCTTTTATATAGCTTGTATTCAATAACTGTGTGTTTATTAAATTGAGCCTTGTATGAATTTCCCCATCATAAAAAAAGAAAGCAACAAATATGTATAGAAAAACGAGTATGTGGTAGACACTGTCCTAGGCACTGATTTATATTATCTCTTTTGTTGCTCATAAACACCCTACAAGATATTTCTGTTTTACTAAAAAGGAACTCAGAGAGATTAAGTTATTGGACTAAGTTGAATATTTGGTAAATAACAGAGCAAAAATGCAACTCAGTTTCATTTGATGTCTAAGTTCAAGATTCCACTCTTATTCTCCCTGCTTCTACCTGACTGCATATTCCAGTATCCTTATATAATGCTTTTATACTTTATAATGGATAGTAGTGTGGAAACCTCAAAACAGCCTTTTGAGAGTAGTTGCATTATCTTCATTTTAATAAAGGTTTGTTTGTTGTTTGTTTGTTTTTACTCAAAGTCACACTGTAGATTAGCAGCAGTACTAGGCCCAGACTCGGTTTCTTTCACTTCAAATCCCAGTTTCCTTTGAACCAATATTTTTAAAAGTATTGAACATTGGAAAATAACTCACCTGGTGATATCTCCTGTATTTTAGGATTAATTTGACCTCCGACTCCATCCCACCCCTGCCTTCAATTAGGAATTCTAGACACAACCTTCCCATTTATGCAGATGATGAATTCTTAAAACAAAGATAGTGTGTTTGTTTGGCTTGCAATATGTTTTTCTCAAATTGTTATCAAAAGTGCTTACAATTAATAATTTCACAATATATCTTTCCTGTTTAATAATTTTTGCTACCTACCCATGCGTTCCCATTAGAAAAACATCAGCTATCCCAGACAGACCTCATAGACCTCAAGCAAAGTCTAATAATTTGAAAAGATACTTGGCGGGACAAGGATTAGACCTTTGAAGTTGAAATGTAGTAGGTAAACATGTATAATAACCTCATCCTCATAGCAATTCCCACACATAGATATATTTTAAAACTAGAAAAATAACTTCTTCAACCCATGTTTGTCCCATGGAGGCACTGATATTGTAAATGATATATATATATATATATATATATATATATATATATATATAGTGCTGTAGAATTTTAAAATATAGCAAACAGCGAGATTATTTGCAACTATGCTTTCTTACTTATTCTTCTCTAAGTTCTAGTTATGGTATTCCATAACATTTTTGCTTCATGGAAGACTGAAGTAACACTGATTTAGGAAAGCTTAACACATTTGAAAAATAGACCACACACTTGCTTTTCTAGAATAAGAAAGGACAAGAAGTTACTTAGAATTTATAATGGCTGCAAATACCTCCCATGTCACAAGTAAACTAGAGGCTTTCCTGACAGAGTTCAGAGGAGCTAGAATTTTTAGTACATTTATAAGGACATTATAATCCCAAGACACAAGAATTCATGTAAAAATAAAGAAATAAGTGATACAAAATGAAAAAAAAGAATTACATTTTGCCCTGGCTGGTGTAGCTCAGTGGATTGAGCGCGGGCTGGGAACCAGAGGGTCCCGGTTCGATTCCCTGTCAGGTCACATACCTGGGTTGTGGGCCAGGTCCCCAGTGAGGGCCATGCGAGAGGCAACCATACATTGTTGTTTCTCTCCCTCTCTGTCTCCCTCCCTTCCCCTCTGTCTAAAATAAATAAATAAAATCTTAAAAAAAAATAATTACATTTTGCAATGAAATTGGGAGGGCTTCCACACTCTAGACATTACAAATACAGAATAGAGCAAAGCCAAGGGAACTCCAAACTCAAAATCTGACTTTTGTCTCCCTGACTTAGGAAGTAAATACTTAGAAGTAATAATACAATATCTCCTTTGGCATTTTCCTATATTCTTTGTTCCTTCCAGGACAGGGCTGACAGTTCCTGGTGCAAACGTTGAAATATGACAGCTGTCACTAATAGTGACGTGATAGACAGCATTTATGATGTTTCTATGCTGTGCAAGGTAGTTGACATGCGTCTTTAATACAGCATTGCAGTGAAAAGGGATTATCTGTATTTTAACAGTGATCAATTGAGTACCAAAGAAGAGAAATCACTTTCTTAAGGTGGTAAGATTAGTAAATGATGAAGTAGAACTTTGAGCCTCACTCTAACTCAAGTCTTTTAGTCTTAATTATTAATAATAGGAGCTTCTATTTACTGACACTTAAGGATGTATCAATCACTTGATTATTACATGTAAGTTTGTTAAGTTATTTCAATACCATAAATAGTCACCAAGAGCCAGTTGTTATATATATATATATGTTATATATTCATATGTAACATATAAATAACATATTTTAATTTTATTTCATATGTATATATGAAATAAAAAAATGCAAGGACCCCAGCCAGGGAGGATCAGCTCAAATTTTTGTATGGAATTTGTATGGGTATGTCTATAGAGTTCCTGTAGAAACCTATAGTGGCAAATTGCACCAATTTATTCTACCTCTCTCCTACTGCCTAGCATGCTTTATATATGTCTTAGATATTATCCCAAGTTTCATGATGAAGGAAGAAAGACATAAAGTAAATCTCCTACAGTCAAAAAGTTGGTAGGTGACTAATATGAGATTTTAATTCAGGGTTTTTCCCTGCTTTTAATGTAAGACTAAGCATTTCTCATTAATTTAAATAATTTCTAATCAGGTACCTGAAAAGCTGAATCCTCATGGGAATCATTTTTGTAAAAATAAAAATTTATTCTATGTATCGTAAACCAAAATAAGATACCATCCAGGGCCTGGCAACTTAACCTAGTTAGGAAATCAAGTCTTAGAATAGAATTAGAAAGCATGGAACTGTAATAGAACTCAATAGAATTATTTCTTAGATTAGAATTCCAAGAGACACTGAGACAAATATTACTGAGAAACTCAGCGCTTAAAGAAGAGTGTGTGACCAGTGTGGGTGGGCCTCCGTTATTACCTCTCGATCTCCTATGAACAACCAAAGAGATGGTTTTGGTGTCACTAAACACTTGAGGACATAACCACCCAACTACGGTCTTTAGATGAGTCACTATGGAAAAACTGTATGTTGTAGTCATTATATACAACACATTTTTGTAGTTATCTACACAACACAATATCAAACGCTTTCTTTTGATATTGCCTTTGAGGCTGGGATGCATTTATTTGCATATCCCTAGTGATGACAACTATTCAGTAAATTTTAGTTTAACAAATATGCAGAAATCATTCATTCACAGTGGGGTGCAGAGGTGGCAGGAGGGGAATGAGGAACATTGGAATGGATAAGACGTGATAGACTAAACTGTGTTTGTGGTACATGATAAAATTGTGTCTGAGCTTGCCAACTAGATTGTGTGTTCAAGTGTATTTCAAGAGAATCTGAACATTAAAAGTCACTCAATATTAAAATATTTCAATTGGAATTTTTTTCTATTTATAAGGTACTTGAGAATATGAAAATATCATATGATCAACAAGAGACTTCGGTTTTTTCACTGCCACTATTTCCCTGAAGATGTGTTGATATCAATGTTCAGCTGGACAGACAGACCCAGATTTTTCTCTAACACATTTGTAAAGCCTTCCATAAAAGCTAGAAAAGTGAGTAAGCTGAAATCATCTTTGTAAAAATACTCAGTACAAAAAAAAAAAAAAAAATCAAAGCACATTGAATTTGGAGCCACCGAGACTAGACTTAAGTCTAAAACCACCAATTAATGGCTGTATGAACTTGATCTTGACCTTGCACAAACCACTTTTATGTATTTTTTTAATGAAATGGGACAATTGACTGATTTTTATAGACTCTTATAACCATATAAAGTAAAATGATATAATATATAAAAGTGTCAAACACATAGTACACTCTGTCCCCTTTTGAAGTTTATTACAAATTTTTATTTTAATGCCTAGAAGCCTGAATCAAACAGCAACAAAAAAATCCTCTCCCTTTACACTTATTTAACAAAATCGAGCCCTTAAACCATGCTGTGGTTTTCTCCTTCGCCATTCCGTAACGCAGGGGTTGCTCTAGACCTAGGGACAGCTAGCAAAGGACTTTGATCATCACGCTCAGTTGCCCTCCCAATGAGATATTTCCTTTAAATGTTCTACTTGTTTACTCTAGACATGTCCCTTTATTGGTCTGTTTTAATATTAAATATGTTCTCTTCTGGACACCAAGGTTTGCCTTTTAAAGTTGTAAGTCACCATTTCTTCACATTCGTTAAGTATATGTGGAATGAGTAAATAAAGTTGTAACCTCAGTCACATTTAGTTACAATGAATTTTGGGGACCTGATAGGATGGAATACAAATTTCAGTTATTACTTAGATGGGGAAGATGTGTTTGGAGATAGAGAAATATTTCAGCTTTTAAAAAATAAGCCAGGCGGTGAGGGACAAATACCATATGATCTCACCTTCAACTGGAACATAATCAACAAAAGGAAAAAGCAAGCAAAATATAACCAGAGACATTGAAAAAAGAACAATCTAACAATAGCCAGAGGGGAGGGGGGAGGGGACTGTAGGGAGAAGGGTTTTCAGGAACTATTATAAAGGACACATAGACAAAACCGAGGGGGAGGGTGGAAGCAAGGGAGGGAGGTGGGTTTAGAGGGGAGGAGAGAAAATGCAGACAACTGTTACTGAACAAAAATAAAGTAATTAAAAAAGTATCTTAGAATTTTTTTAAGTTATTCTTTTTCTCCTAGTAATAGAAAAATGAAACATAGATTATAAATATGAAAGGCACCCCTTGAATTCACATAATTTAGTTTAATTTATTGAGAAACTTCTAAGTTACTGAGAAGTCCCTCAGAGATCAAAATAGACAGTGCCCACTGGGGAGCTGACATTCTTGTAGAGAGATGTTACATTTAAAACATCATACAGTATATTAGTAGGGGATACAGTTCTTGGGGAAAAACACAGAGTAGAACAGAAAATTTGGAATGTGGTTGTCTGCAATTTAAATAGGTTAGTCAAGTAAGGTCATATCTGAGAAGCCTTGTAAAGGTAATTAAGTTACTCACATTTGTCTAATTATCTAATTATTAATATGATATATCGTCATTTTTAAAAATGTGGTCGCTAAGAACCAGAGACATTAGTAACATGTCCAAAAACATAAGATGGCTAGTAAAAAAGTAGACAAAGACTTGATCTTTTTTGCAGATAAAAGATATTTTACACTGTACCACACCAAGGCTCGGGGAACAAATATTTTTTCTAGCACATGAATGAAATTCAAGTGTCAACTCCTAGATGCTCTAAAGCCTCCAGCCTCCCAAGATAACCCTTTATTTTAATGTTAGAAAGGTGGGATGGGGAGGGAGGGAGGGAGGGAGAGAGAGAGAATAAGAAGGAAAGAAGGAAGGAAGGAAGGAAGGAAGGAAGGAAGGAAGAAAGGAAAAGAAAACAAAAACAAACCAAGATACCAAGTGGTCAGAGATCATAAAGATTCTCAGGAGATCTTCCTCCAGTTTTTGTTTATTTTGGGTTCTCAGTCTTTCCTGTATTTCTTCCTTCCTCCAACAATTTTCCTTTCTCATCTACCATTTTGAGCAGAAAGATAAACACAAGCTTTTCTCCTCTAATTTAATAATGAAGTGCTAATGCAATACCAGTGATACAGCAGGTTTTCCCTAAGGTTTGGGGTAAAGAAGAGAATTATACTCCAGCACAACATGACAAAAATTTAACATTTGTCTGGGGGTTTAATACACAGCATGATGACTACAGTTTAAAATACAACATTATATACTTCTTGAAAGTTGCTAAGAGCAGATCTTAAAGATTCATCTCAAGCCCTCCCAAAGGTAATTATGTAAAGTGATGAAAGTGTTAACTAATCCTAATGTGGTATTCATTTTGTTACAAACGCATGTATGAAATAATCACATCCACACCTTAAACTTACACAATGTTGTATGTCACTTATATTTCAGTAAACCTGGACAATGTTTAACATTTACTATTAATTATTCTAATTTGGTTTTCTCCTACACTAAGCCAATCTCACTGGTTTGGAGAAATGTTCCTGCCACAAGCTAGGTTCTTGTACCATTTTCTTGTCTTCAGTCTTATGCCAAGTCTCCGACACCATTCCCATAGTTAAAAAAAAAAAAAGTCTGATAATATGCAAACAGAGTTCTGTTGCCTTCACCACTTTCTCCTCAAACCTACTCTCTAAATTCATAAAAGTGCCAACCAATCAAGAGACCTCTATTATGGGACATGCATTTTGCTGCTCAAAGGAGGACCAGAAACTCTGGATTTGCAGCTTTTCGCTTTCACGATAGAATCCTTGGATATGTTCCATTTATCATCAGTCTCCAAAAGCAGAAGTAAGCATTATACAGAATTGTTTTCTTCAAAATAGGAATTATTCTATATACCTTGGAAGGTAGAAATGGTTATAGTCTCTGTAAGCATGGCAAAAAGCAATAGTTCCCGTTTAGCTGTCACTCGGGGTAACCAGTGTGCATCCTGGGGGTTTGTTAGGTAGGCATGCTCACTGAAAGGAGAACTCGGTGGGAGGACAGCTTTCACTACCAGATTCCAGCAGCTGACTCACTTTCGGGGGAGTTCTTTGGGCCATCCTTGATAATGTCCACTGGATTTTAAAAAGTCATCATGTAAAATTATTAGAGTAGATTAACTTTTCTGAGGCACAGTTCTGCTCTTGCCATTTCCTTGTTTAAAATCCAACCAAATAACAGCCATTTGGCTGTACACCCGCTCCCATTGGCATTCAGAACAGAGCAGTGAACACAGAGTCATCTCATAACAGTGCAGTCTCAGAATGGCCGAGGCCCAGCCATGTATCGTTTCCTCCTTCCTGTCCCCGGCCACAATAAACACAGTGTACATAGTCCGGGATTAGCAACATTGCACCAGTGGCGTCTTTTCTCTGGGCGCTCTGTCTTTCCAGTTCTTGATCAGTTCCTTGCCTTGGTAGGATTCAACGTCTTCAAACTCTCTTCCTTTTTCTGTCATAACTGACTTTATGTAAGATGCAGAACTATTTTATACTACAGAAGCTACTAGTGACAGTTACAAAATTAACCTGTTAGGTCATTGGATAGTGGGGCCTCGTTGGGTGAGAGTGTGTGTTTCTGTGCGTGGCAAGTGATGGTGTTGACACCGTCACAGTCTTAAACTAAAGGAATGAAGTATTGATGGTGGCATTTGAGGCACCGGCAAGAGGATGTAGGAAATATTGGAGTTTCTTCAGGTCAAAGAAGCACATTTCCTCTTCTTTGCCCTCATGTTAATATTTCTGATATAGAAATATACCTTCTAGTTGATGTAATGACTTAATATACTAGTTTTTTGGTTTCTCTGAAAAGTTATTAATAAATTGATGTTATGTCTTATAATTGGCTTAAGCCTTGCCTAGTTTTAATGAGAAGAAGGAAGAGAGTTTGAAGACATGGAATAATACCAAAGTCTCTCTTTTATATCCTTATCTCAAAGGGTAAAAAGGAAATAACTGAGAATTAAATTAATACATTGATGTTGTACGTTATAATCAGCACAATGTTGCAAGCAAGGAATACTTTATGAGAGGCATCAAGTTTCCTTCACATCCCAAACTATTAGCTGCTCTGTTTCCCTGCTGTTTTAAACTCCAAGACTATGGAATTCATATAGAAAATATTGTTTCTTGATGAAGGTTAACTAAAACCACCAGAGAGAGATCCAAGATGGTGGCAGGCTAGGTGGGAACTATATTCATCTCTTCTATGGACCAAACTGGAATTACAACTAAAATACAGAGCAATCAACCTGAATAACCAACTGAAGACTGGCTGAAGGGAAGTGTTATAACCAAGGATTTAGAGGAGAAGCCACATCGAGATGGTAGGGAGGGTGGAAATGTAAAAAGGCTGGCCCTGCTCCCACAGACAGCAGCTGAGGTTCCGGAGGGATATCTCAGCTGCAAAGGATCCCCCTGAGGAGCACGGGGTTTCAGCCCCACACCAGGATCCTCAGCTGGAAGAGGCACCCACATAACACCTGACCCTGAAAATCATCAGGGATTCTCTCTGCCAGGGAAAAATGAAGTCTTCTAGAGACACAAACACAATTTTATTTTATTTTTTTAAAAAGATGGTATTTATTTATTTTTAGAGAGAGGGGAAAGGAGGGAGAAAGAGAAGGAGAAAAACATTGATGTGCCAGAGAAACATTGATCAGCTGCCTCTCGCAAACCTTCAACTGGGGACCTGGCCCACGATCCAGGCAAATGCCATGACCGGGAATTGAACTGGCAACCTTTTGGTCCAAAAGTCAGTGCTCGATCCATTGAGCCACACCAGCAGGGGCACAGGCATCCTTTTAAAGGACCAAAGCACAAAATCTCTTTTGTAGCCACTCACCCTGGGCTCCAGTGGAAGGAGGTTGAAACAGGCTAGAGTCCTTCACAGAGAGTCTGGGGTTTGTGGCTCTGGATAGAGAGCTGAGGGGACATCTGCAAGGATCTCTGTGCTGAGTCGCTCTCCCATGCTTCAGATTCCATCTTCCTGGGGTGGAACACGCCCTTCCTATGGCATCAGCCTGGGGGAATGCAATAATCCCAACCCTGGACTCCTTCTCACGGTATCTGTGGAGGTAGTGCCCTGCTGAGAGGCCAGCTGCCTGGACTGTGGTGTAGAGGTCAGGGAGGACTCAGGAGGTGTCAGTGACTGAGTGGTGTGGCTTTAAGGGTTAACCATTCCCCCTTCTTTCCCATGGAGCTGACTGGCCCCTCCCCATCATGGGAGATCCTCTAGCTCCACCTCCCCAGGCTTCCAGAGTCCCCAACCTCTCAACACTTGGTAGTTCTGCCTTGCTGAGGTCTGGGCAGAATCTGGGAAAGACTGAGTTGTATGGTTCTGGAGCAGGAGCCACACCACCTCCACCTTCCCTCAAGCCTGACCAGCTCACCTACTCCCAGTGACTCTGCCCTGCTGGGATTAGGCTCTAGGCAGACTCTGGGATAGATGGTGTTGTGTGGCTCTAGGAAAGGAAAAGTTTTTTCCTCACACATCGACTAGTGCCGAGTCTTCCTTTCACACCACCAAATCATGACTTGTTAAAGCCTGATAAACTCTGCCAGCCTCACCTTGATGACTCCCTGAAGCCCTACCCTACCACAAAGGCATGTGAGCACTCAGTGGGTGCCAGCTGGACTTGGTACAACTTGGGACATTTTCTGAGTGACCTCAGACCCAGCACTGGCACCGAGTTTGAACCTTATCAAAGTCTGGTGAGCCCCTCTCTTCCCTACCAGGTGAGTCACTGAGAACCTATCCTATGTAACTCAAGTACCACCAGAAGTTCTTTCAGTGATTGAACCTAACAGGCCACTGGCAGGTAGAGGCAGATCTTGGGGTTCCCTGGGACTTTGGCTGAGCTGCCCCCTTGTCCAGTGCTGGTAAATGCCAGTCTTGGTGCATAGCTTGATCCTTCCAGCACACATCCAGGCCCAACAGAGCCAGCCACAGTTTATGGATTTCTTTGTAGCTCCAACAGGTTGTCCAGGACCAGTCATAGTCAGTGTCTGACTTTAGCCTGAACCAGAGTACTTCTCAGAAACCCTAGCACCAAAACACTCCATAGCCAGCATCATGCAACATCAGGGCAGAATTCAACTAGCTTCACAAGGGGCATGTTCAAAGGGAGATCCTGGCAGGGCAGCCCCTGCTGAGGGGATACCTGTTGTGTGGTCAGCACCTGCACAGCAGCTCTTATACTATGCTCAGGTTGATTTTCACAGTCAGTAAGCCTGAAATTCCACCCTATATGAAAAGAGGCCAATGGCAATCAAGAATCAGTTACAACTAGAGGTCCGACATAACCCAACAAGGGTCATTCCTGGAACACCCAAGAAGGTGATCAAGGAGACTGTGCCACAAGGTTCCAAAGGACAGCTGCTATATAAGGCCATCCCAGAAAGACTGGGGTCCTAACAGATCTAGAAACATAGAAACAAACACAAAGTGGTAGTGAAAATGGGGAGACAAAGAAACAGGTCTCAAATGAGAGAACAGAAGAAATATCTGGAAAAAGAGCTAAATGAAATGGAGGCAAGCAATTTACCAGATCTAGAGTTCAAAGGAATGATTACAAAGATACTCAAGAAATTTAGAACTTTAAGGAACTTAGTTAAAACTACAAAGAACTTAATGAGAAATACAACAATATGAAAAAGGACATAGAAACCATAAAAACAGTTAGAAATGAAGACTAAAATGTATAAAATGAACAATTACTAGAGGAAATAATCAGTAGGTAAATGAAGCAGAGGATAGAATTAGCAATATGGAAGATGAAGTATCAGAACACATTCAACCAGCAAAAAGAAAAAAATTAAAAATATGGATAGATTAAGAATCCTTCACAACAAAATGAAGTGAACCATCATCTGCATCACACGGGTACTGGAAGAAGAAAAAAGAGAGCAAGGGATCAAGAACCTGTTCGAAAAATAATGACCAAAAACTTCCTTAAACAGGTGAAGAAAAATGACACAGAAGTCCAAGAAGTGCAGAGAGTCCCAAACAAGATGAACCCAAAGAGACCCACACCAAGAAACATCATAATTAAAGTTACAAAGGTTAAAGACAAAGGGAATTTCAAAAGCAGAAAGAGAAACATAGTTAGTTACCTACAAGAGAGCTCCCATAAGAATGTCAGCTGATCTCTCAACAGAAACATTTAAGTCAGAAGGAATTTTCATGAAGCATTCGAAATGATGAAAAGCAAGCAAGGACTACAACCAATACTACTTTACGCAGAAAGGCTAGCATTTAAAATTGAAGGAGAAATACAAAGCTTCCCAGACAAGATAAAACTAAAGAAGTTTGTCACCACCAACCAACATTATAAGAAATGTTAAAAAGAGTCTTCTTTAAGAAGAAAAAGAATTAGAAAAAAATCAGAGGAACGTAGTTAAAAGAATAAAATTGTGGAAGGGAGGAAGATGGCGGCGAGTTAGGAGGAACAGAGTTTACGTCCTCCTACCCACTGGTTGATTTTCTGAGGAACGGGGCGAAAACCCAGCAGTATTCCAACACATATGATGATTGATGCCCAAGATTACAGGGGAATTTGAACATTCACACGGTAAGCAGAGAGCATCGGAAGGAAAGGGTCCTCATTGGGACAAGCCCGGGGAGCGGGGTGGGGCTTCGGTCCCAGACCCGGCAGCCGCCCGGATCGGACGCAAGATTCTTGGGGAGGGAGCCAGATTAGGATTTGAGAGTAGTCAGATGCTTGTTTTGGCTGGAGAGCGTAAATAGGTAGAATTTTTTCAGAGAGTAAAAACAGTGGCGCTACGTGGCTGTTTGGAGAGGC
>PVJI01014775.1:0-43135 GCA_004026765.1 Micronycteris hirsuta
TGTCACCTTTTAGAAGGGCTATGTGGACAGATGGGAGGATATATATTTGGAGACAAATCCGTGTATACAAAGAAACCAGAGGCCCAACTGGGTGGAAATCATGGTTTCTCCACCCAGACCTGGTTTAAACGTGTGGGCTCAGTTCCAGTCTAGCCGACAGGCATGCGGATATACTGAGCGTCTTCTCCAGGCCAGCTGCTGCCCCATGGAGTTCACACAGCTTCCAGTGTGGAAGAGAAGCACTAAAGGAATGACGGTGGCCCCTCAGTTGGCCGGAAGTGTCGTGACGAGGAGCGGAGCAGGGAGGGGATGGAGCGTGATGGGTGGTGGGGTGAGAGAGTTGCTGGCTTCCCTGGGGTGGTCAGAGAAGGGCTCTCTGCATTTTAGTAGAGATTTGAAGGAAGTGAGGGAGCGAGACGTGAATGTTTGGGGGCAGTCACAGATGAACGTTCCAGGTGGAAGCAACAGCAGGCACAGGAGTGGGAGTGTGCGTGGTGTGTTCTGTGACGCAGGGACCTGTGGGCAGGGAGGGAACGAACAAGGGGGAGAAGTCAGAGGAGGGTGACTTGGATCCGTGGAGGAGGCAGCATCATGGAATGCCCCATATGTCACAGTAAGGACTCAGGGTTCTATGTCAAAGGTACTGCAAAGCCCTTGGAGGGTGGATGGCAGGGGAGTGATGTGATCTGATGTCCTGTTTTAAGAGGCTGGCTCTGGCTCTGGTTTAGCAGTCAGCAGGGGTGGAAGCAGGGAGACCAGCATCGCCACTGTCTAGCTGGGAGAGGGTGGTGGTAGCTGTGGGGAGTTAGGAGCGGCTTATTCGGGAGCACACATTGTAGGGAGGTCAGCTATCATTTGCCTTGCTCTGTCCCTTGGGAGTAGAGCTCTGGCCAGTGGCAGCTCTCTGGCACCCTTCCCTTCCCCGGGGAAGAGTAGGAGCTTCGAACTTAGTCTGTTCTTTTTTTGGAATCTTGACCTGCTGGTGTCAATCACAGTTTGTTTGTTTTTTTAAATCCTTACCCAAGGACATGCCTATTGATTTTAGAGAGAGGGGAAAGGAGGAAGAAAGAGAGGGAGAGAAACGTTGATGAGAGAGAGAGAAACATCAATCAGTTGCCTTTCACTTTCCCCGGTAAGCACACTGACCAGGGGCCAGACCCGCAACCTAGATATGTGCCTGACCAGGAACTGGACCCGCATCCTTTCGCTTTATGGGACGATGCCCAACCAACGGAGCCACAATGGCCAGGGCTCAATCACATTTTTTAATAATCCCTGCATCCGTCTCCTTTTGAAAAGATGCTCACCTCTCAAATTGGCACGAATCTTTCTTTTCGAGTTCTTTCTTCAGCAGGAAATGCAGTGGCAGTCCAACATGACAACCATCTGTTCCTTTTCCTTCATGCCAAGCCTTCTGCTGGGTGGAAACTTAAGAAAAAAACACAAAACCAGGAACCACCTGCTGGAGCTCCCCAACAACACCGTCTGACTAGGGAACACTGAACAGACACCCGTCAGGATGCATTTCAAAGTCTGTCAGCCTCAGCACCTGTCTGACTTCCTTCTGGGGCTTTGCATTATTGATAATACTCGTAAAAAGGGCTAATAAACATTTCCCAGTGTGACTGAAGGCCTGTGCTAGACCAGTGCTCAAGAGACCATGGTTTTTGTTCCAGTTGCCAGATGTGTGCCTGCAAGAAGCATTCATCATGCTGGGGCTGCTTCTTAATCTTTAACATGAGTCCTAGATAGCTTGATTCTAAGATGCTCTCAGTTCTAAGATCTTGCGATTCTAAGAGGATGAATAAGAAATAAGGAGCAGAGGTGACTGGTAAAACCAGTACTCTGGGCTTTATGAGAGAGATTCCTTCAAGTGGTGGCCCAGGTCTGAATTTAGGGTGAGGTCCTCTACATTCATTATTTGCAGGATATCAGAAGCTGTCCAACTTGACTCATTCTGTTAAGGAAAGGCGAGCAAACTGAAGGCAGGAAAGAGAACATAAATCTTCTTTTATGTAAGGAGAATCATCTCTAATGGCTGTGTATTCTGCACAGGGATCTAATTTGATCAGCTGTGTGTCAACCAGACTCAGTGTCTGGCTTGGATTTTTGCATCTCAGAAGAGAAATTAATTAGAGGACAATTGCCCACCCAAGAGATGGCTGTTTCCAATTCCAGCCTTCTTTTTTCCCCTCCATCCCTGTGTATTGTGATCTATAGTCTTGCCTGTCCCCTGCAGTGGCTCTGGTGTAAGGTTTTACTGAGTAAGTGAGTGGCTGGCTTCCAAAAATCACATGACAGTCTTAGTCCAGGCTGAGGCCAGGTCACGTAAGCCTGATACCCTTCTCTCCTCTTACCTATGAGTTAGCATGTTCTCCCACACATAAGTAAGCCTGATACCCTTCTCTCCTCTTACCTATGAGTTAGCATGTTCTCCCACGCATAGGTAAGCCTGATACCCTTCTCTCTTCTTACCTATGAGTTAACATGTTCTCCCATGCATAGGTAAGCCTGATACCCTTCTCTCTTCTTACCTATGAGTTAGCATGTTCTCCCACGCATAGGAGGATGGAGGACTCAAGGATTCACCTTTAGAAAGTTTCTTTCTGCTCTTACTTTGTTTTCCTTTTCTAAGTACTCTTGCTGCATACTGTTGGGAAATTCATGTTCATGTTGGTAAAAATGGTCTGTGTGTTCTCTGAGCTGCAGTGTCTGAGCTGGGTTCCCCCCATTCATCCTACTGGCAAAGCCTGATCACCCTCTTATCTCATATATACTTCTCACATCTGCCCACTTTTCTCTGACCCCCGTTGCCGTCACCATAGCCCATCGCTGCTATGCCATGCCTGGATATCACTTGCAAAACTCTTAGTGCAGAACCTGGTGCACAGTGAGTACTCAATGAAGGGTGGAGAGAAGATGTTTATTGTGAACTGAAGAAAGTGTGATACATCTATATGAGGTAACATTTCTTGATTTAAACATTTCAAAGAATCTGCATTGCCCTTAGGAAAAAATCAAACTTCCTTCTCAGGCCTCCTCTGCCCAGCCTCCCACCTCACCCAATGACGTGTGCCCTTGTGCAATGGCACACCAGCCACACCTGTTTTTTTTCATTTCTTGGACCCATGAAGCTTCTCCCCTGCTCCCCCAGGGCCTTCATGCATGTTGTTCTTTCTGCTCAGAGTGCCCTGCCCCTTGTCTCCACCAGGCTAGCTTTTTCTCAGCCTTTAGGTTTTAGCTTAAATGTCACTTCAGTGAGGACTTCCCAACCACTCTATCTAAAGTAAGTTCCCTCTTGTTATTCTCTGCCACTAACTCCATTTGATTCCTTCTTAGCCTTCCCTACCTGAAAAGATGTCTCTCTCTGCTTGTCTATCGACTGTCCTCCCACTGGACCTAACATTCCATGAGGCCTGGACCATGGCCATCTTCTGCCACTGTGTGCCCGGCACATGGTTGATGCTGGAAAACATGGTCAGTGTTTATAGAGTGACTAAACAGAAAACTGGATGCTAATCAGAGTAGCCATATGAATAAAAATGCTAGTATTGGTTAGGAGAAGGACCATCATGTACCAAAACCTAAATCTGTGCTTTGTGTTCACTATCTCACTTAACCATTTCCACAGTCCAAACAGACATTCATCTCATGGGGAAACGAGCCATCAACTTGACTTGCTGTTGAATCCCAATGCACAGAGGGTTGGTCTGGTGCTTGATGCCCTGTGGAGATTAGGACAAATCCCCCTCAGGTCCAGAACATGGACGGATGCCTCACCTTGAGGAAAGATGAGGGCGGAAGGCATCAGAGATGTGCAGCTACCCTCAGGCCTGCACCAAGTCCAGTAGCATCCGCTTTCTGAGAACTTTGTTTTATGCTCTGAGTTTCAGTGGCCAAGACGAGGTGGGGGTTGTCCTCCCTCAGAGGGCATGTCAGGGTTGAAGTGCCTCAGTGAGGGGAGGGGAGGACAAACTGGCTAGCAGAGAAAGGTCATAGTCGAGCATGTTCTAGTAATGTCTCATGACAAGACCTGTATGTTCAAGTTCCAGAACAGGGTGGAAGAGGGGAGGGGACCGACTTTAAGAGGACACAGGAAAAGTTGAATGTTTAGGTTTAAGTGTTCTTGAGACAGGATAGGTAGAAGCTAGGAAAATTCCTTCGCAAGTGGAATAGGGAAACTGAGATAGATAGCTGAACAAACTGGCTGAGCAATTTGCAGCCAGTTACACAGGATACCAGGATGCCTGGCAGGGTGCAAAACTGGGAAAACAAGGACCTCACCCCCAAGCTGACCTCTCCTCCCTACAAATGGCGTCTAGGTCTCAGTTGTATTTCAACTCCAGGCCCAGAAAAGTGGCAGGACCAGCTACAGTGGCTGATGACCCCCTGCCCTGGCTCTGACCAATCAGTGGAGACCATAACCCAGAAAGGGCACACCTGGAGAACTGATGAATATTCTGCTGAACCCCTCCCTAAAGACCTCCCCTAAGATTCCTGCCTGCAAGAGACAGATAAAACCCTTGAGACAAAGGGCCCAGCTGCAGCTTTTCCCAAGCTAATCCCCTGAACCTGTCCCCAAGGCCCCTTTTCCCTGACTCCCCGGTGAGCTAAGGCAGCCCAGCCTAGGCTCCCCTGTTGCTTCTTCTATGCTAAGCCCTTCCTTGTTTCACTGTCCCCAGCTTTAATACGTGCCCTCTAAATATCACTGAGACTCCTGTAGTGAAATATTTCCTACACAAAGCTAAAAAGCCACACACTACTGCCTGGCCCTAGGCGGACCCACTCAGGGCGTGGTCCCCTGTCTGGTAACATCCTCACCTGAAAGGGCAGCAGTGCTGGGGAGTGGTCTGAACTGAATCGAAGCAGTGAAGGGCGACTCCCTGCAGCAGGCAGTTGGGCTTACTCCTCACCGCTGGGTGTTCTGGGGCAGCAGCACTGATGTGCTTTCCCTTCAGTGCCTGCTTCTCTTTCCTGCTTGGACGCGGCAGCGGCTGATCACCAGCAGGAACAGCTGGCCTCCTTCTGTTTCTGGCCACTGCAGTAGCCGGGCTTGCAGCAGCTTTTACTTTGAGTTATAGCCTCTTCTGACTAACATGATATTCACGGGAATCTAGGGCCTCCTTCTCCTTCACCCAAGAAAATCTTGCTTAAAATTAAAGTTACTTTCTGCTACCTAAACTGTCTTTTGGCTTAGACGGAACTTCCTGATTCCTGCCGTTCACCAAGGGGAACCCCTTTGGAAGTTCAGGCCCATGATAATAACAGCTAACATTCATCACTCCTTTACTATGTGCCAGGCACCGTGCTGAAGCTCTTCTACGACAGCCCAATGATGTCAGTACTATTTATTGGTCTCTGTTTTACAGATGGAGCTGTGGGGCCACAGAGAGATCATGTGAGGGGCCCAAGGTCACCCCCTTAGCAAGTGGTGGTGCCAGGACTTGAAGCCAAGAAGAGTTGCTCTTGGATTTGCTCTCCTCAGCTCTGTGCTAGGCTGTGGGTCCTGCCAGAGGCAACCGTGAGAACCCTGAGCTACCAAACAAGCAGCTCAGCTCTTGGTCTCTTAAGTCTTTGCTGGCTAATTTTGTTCAGTGGGTTCACAGTGGGGCTGGCTGCCTCTGGCAGTCTCTGAATTCTTATAGCAGATGCCTGTGTCACACACTCTGGCACTCCTTCCAGTGTGACCCTACTGCCATCTCGAGTCATTTCCAAATATGTGCTTCTTTTCTCCCTGTCTGGATTGTACAATGTTTATGAACAGGGCCCATGCTTTGTTTTTCTCTGGTTTTCCCCAGAGCACGTGACCTGTGAGTACATGCTTACAAGTAAATGGTTTAGCGCCACTAGCATGATAGAGGACTAAGTAGCCTCCTCTTAATTCTCAGCTCTGTACAGGTAGGTAAAACTCGCAGTAGTCCAGTGTTAACAAGCTCTTACCTCTGTAGACCAAATGTGGTTTGCTTTGGCAACTGTCAAGCAGAGGAGAACCGCAGCTGTGGACTGTGGAACCTGATTTCTGGGCTTGGCTACCTCGTGCATTTTCTGCTGGGCTCTCTGTCAGGCATGTTTGTGCTGTGTAATTCCCAAGGTGACTGCTCTTCTCAGTAATCTGTTCAAATATAGAACCAAACTGAACTCTGAGGTTGAACCTGGTTTGCTCAGCAGTGCCTTGGGGTCTGATCTGCCAGGCTGTTTCCATTTGGTTTTGCTGTGAGTTGGTTTGCACACATACTTGTGTGAGAAGTGCTGCGTGGTAGCTGGCCTGGTGTGGCCCTGGAGGGAAGGGGGGCAATGCATGCTTCAGAGTGGTTTTTATTTTGATTTTTTCCCCATTTTTGGCAAGGAATGCTAAGACATTCTTTTCAGCTTGTCTTACCCTTGGCTTACCTTAGATGAGGAGAGTAAAGAGCTAAATCACAGCCCTCTGAGAGCTCCCTGCCCTTCTGGTGCTGAATGCCACTGTGGATACCTTCCATTAGAAAGGATTGTATTGGTTTTTCTTGGATCAGACCTGTTTTTTTTTTTTTTTTTTTACTATCCTTGGACGAGGAGTGCATGCTCATCACTAACTGTTGTACATGCCGACGCTGGCCATGCTGAGGTGCCTTTGGATCAGGAGAGAGAATGGAAACCAGTGGCAGGCTAAACAGTCCCTAGCAAGCGATGACCTAATCCCCCTGGTGCCTATCCCCAGGCAGATTTTTAAGACTGACAAGTCACCCCTGCTTCTTCCTCCTGCTACACAAGAGAGTGTGAAACGGTCAGGGACCCCTTCACGGCGTTTGGTCGCTGCAACTTTCCTATCTCAAAGGAAGGAGGGAGAGGTGCTCAGAGCACACAGAGCCCTGAACTGTGTGAGCCCAGAGGTAAGACAAGATGAGGAGGCACAGAAAGCAGACATTTTCTTGTTAATTTCTGGAGCCAAAGGCTGATTCTCTCACCCAAGGGTCAGCACCACTGGGATAAGACTAGTAACTGCAGGGAGGGGACAGCTAACAAAACTATTTGAAATAATTTATAACTGGTATGACTAATCAGATGTGACACAGGTTCTGTGTGCACACTGGTTCACACTCTGTGCACAGTAATTGTCAACCTGCGTGTGTGGTAGTGTGCCGGGGCTGCTGTGACAGCGTACCTCAGGCAGCAGAGTGCATTTCACCCCAGTTCTGGAGGCTGGAAGTCGGAGACCATGGTGTTGGAGGGGTTGGTTTCTTCTGAGACCTCTCTCCTTGGTTTGTAAGAGGCCACTTTCTCCCGGTGTCCCCACGTTGTCTTCCCTCTGTGCATGTTTATGACCTGATATCTTCCTATAAGGACACCAGTTAGAGTGGATGAGCGCCCACCCTTATGACTGCTGTCACCTTCATCACCTCTTTAAAAACCCTATCTCCCAACACAGTCACATTCTGAGGTGCTGGGGGTTAGGGCTTCAACATAGGAATTTTTAGGGACATAATGGAGCCCATAATACTTATTGGGCTAGCGGGAGAAATGGTCATCATGGCCCTTACTATGTACTGAAACTGCTCTCAGCCCTCTGGGTGAACCACCCGCTCCAATCCCTGTGCTGGCTCCAGGCCAGCTGCTAGTATTTCCCCCCGATCGAGATGAGGAGGCAGAGGCACAGAGAACGGGAGGACTTCAGCTCCTACAGCTAGGAGGCAGGGGCGCTAGAACTTGCCCTGGGCATTCTGAGTCCATGTGTGGAGACTCTCTGCAGCCTCTGAAGAGAAGACTTTCTCCAAGTTTCTCCCTGGCAGTTATGTCATTGAGCAGCTTGGGGAAGGGTGTCTGTGTGGGAAGGAGGTCCTCTGGGTGACAGTCTTCACTGCATCTGAGGAAAACAGGCTGCAAGTTAAAACTGGATGACAATGGGCTGCTGATGTCCAATAGGCCCAAAAGCGCTTAGAGTCGCTGTTTTCACAGCTGGCTTCCCTGATCCAAGGTGTCCCTTTGCCTGGAGCCTTCCTTCTCTTGCTCTTCCTTCCTCTTGACCCCCGCTGTGTCCGCTGTGGCATAAAGACAGCCTGTTTATGGGACTGCGTTGCTGTTTGTAGGGCCCTGGTCTCATCCCTAATGAGAACTTAAGGCCTTACCTACAATTACGTAGGAGGTCCTGGTTGCTTTGAAAGTATTTCCCACTGACTTCTGGAAGGTAAATTGCTTTGCTTTGTGAATAATTATGTGGCCTTGGTTGCCTGAGGCAGAGGGTGAAGGTAAAAGTTTTAATTCTCAATGTTGAGACATGTGAAACATGTATTTTTCTCCTTCTTTCTCTTCTCTTTTTCTTCCTTGATCCAAACTGGTCAGACCTCCATTGGTCCATCTGGGGGTAGCGTGATACTAAATCTGAGCTTTCAAATTATTCCCCACTTTCCCCCTGCTACCGTATTAGGTGATTAACACCCTTCTTTCCACCTTTGTTGTTGTCACCAGATTTACCCATTGCTAGATGCTCCCTTCGTAAGAGGCTCGGCAGTCTATTCAAACACAGGGCCAGCCGGCTGCACTGTCGGAAGTAGGGCGCAGGGCTCCCAGAACACAGAGTCCAGAGTAGCTCACTACCCTTATCTCCACTGAAGGCGTCTCTCCAGAGTGCCAAGGAAAACATTTTCAGATCCCTTAGGGCTTGGAGTTTTATTTCCCAGTGTTACCTGTTTTGTGATTTTATTCATGCTCAGCCTGCCTTCAGAATCCTGCCAGGATAAAAATCTGTGTCTTTTCAGAAATTCAGCAGATTCATTCCATTTCAGGTTCTTATCTGCTCAGTTCAAAGAATGGAATCCTTTTTATTAAAAGTAGTATGTGGTAAACTCCCTTTAAAAGTATTCCTACCTATAAATCTGTCCATCGCCCCAGCTGTGTATGCGCACAAAGACGTGACCGGATATTAGGTACCTAACCTGATGGATACTTGCTGGCTGGTGGGGTTTAGAGTTTTGGTCTCCTCTTCAGATTTTTCTGAGTTGTTTACTTTAAGAAAAAGTAGTATGTGTAATTTCTCTAAAAAGCTATAAAGTCATTGCAAAATAATGAATATCTAAGTAAACAAATATGTCCGCCCATCTGTCCCCTTAACACAGCTGTTAGCCAGGTGAGCGCTGAGTACCGTTGGCCACGGGAGCGCTGAGGGTGGGGGGCCCGAGGACCGCGCAGCCTCAGATTATATCCTGTATGTTAAACTCCTCTTTGCTTGTGGCTGGATTTTATTTTGACCCACTGGCCTACTCTCCTTTGGGTCCTAAGTTGTTCACCTGTGCTCCTTTACCTAGCTACTTCATGTTTCTCCCTGCCAGGTCCCATGGGGAGGTCCTCACAGGCAAATATAAATTTTTACCGGAATAGTAGCCACCAGTAGAAAAAGTACTTTCTGTTCCCAATTAGTGCTGTTATTTTGTTTTGTTTTGTTTTGTTTTTGAAGCAAATGTGCCCTTTATCAAACTTCCACTTCAAACCGCAGGGAGCAACAAGGGGAAACTTTTGCCTCACTGCCTAAGATAAGGCGCTTGCTATATTGTGCAGAAAATTTAATTAGGCAAACTGAGACAATTGAAACTGGGTGCTGCCCTAAGGAGGAAAGGAAATTAACTTCTGCCTGCCACAGCTGGGGCCCAAGGTCATGTTCAATTGTGTTTTGATCAGGCGGCTATTTCCTGATGGAACATGCGTCAGTTCATAAACGCTTTCTACATGGAGGACATGTGCTCCTCCTGCGGGCTCTCGGCCACTCTCTTCTTCTGCAGTGTTTGGCAGGGAGGGGCACATTTCTCACATACCTTCGCCAGATCACAGTTTTTCTGGGAGCAAAGCCAAGTGCTCCCAACCATTGGGAGCTGGCCCAAGAAGAGATGTTCTGTGAATTTCTGCTCTTTGATTGGGCAATCTCGGAAAGTTGGTTGGATGAGTATAAGGAGGGAGGTGGTTGAATTGGAGTCACCCAATTGATTTCATCACCATCTACATTAAACAAAGGGTTTGTGTTTGCAGTTCGCTCCTGATGAAATCGAGTGACTCAGGAAAACCATCTGACTAAATCCTGTTGTAATAGCTGATCCTCTGAGCCCCATTTGATCTTCATTTTCCACAAAGTTCACTACCTAGAACCTCATGGCCGTGCAGAAGGAATTTACACAAAAACCAACGTTTGCTTTGAAAAAGGTTTTCGTTCTAAGCTAAGTCTTTTGAACTTGGCCATCTAGGAAGCTTTCTCAGCCATTATAACGAAGTGTTTCAAAGGCACTCCAAAGAGACATGACAAGGGCTTTCTTTTTAATATGATTCTTTGTTCAAGTATCTAAGTCAGTCTGGTCGAGGAGTGCTGCTCTGCATCCAGCCCTGGACTAGGCAGCCTATAGAGGGAGGTGGGGATGAAAGAAGGTGATGAAGATGAACCTCTGCAGCCCAGGAGTGTATAGTCTAGTAGGGATGTAAGAGTCTTTATCAGTAAGAGAGGCAGGAAGAGTCAGAGGCTGGCTCTCCAGAATCATTTTAGTCAGGATTCTCCAGAGAAACAGAACCACTAGTGTACATAGGCATATGGTATGATTTACCCAGTGCCCTGTCTGTCTCCTCACTGACCATTGGCCACTGCATCTTACACACCATTCATCCTCCAGTGCCCAGCACAGGTCTTAGCAAATCATAGGTGTAGCACAGATTCCTAGCTGTTTCCCTCCTCCCCCCAATCAGTTCTCCCCTTCTTCTGTACTGACAGAACCGTTAACTTGGACCTCTGGTTGCCAAGAATAATAGAAGACAGTTATTATAAGGAATTGGGTCACTCAGTTATGGAAGCTGAGAAGTCCCAAGATCTGCGGTTGGCAAATTGGAGACCCAGGAGAACCCGTCATATAGTTCCAGTCCAAGTCCAAAGGCCTGAGAACGAGAAGAGCCAATGGTATACTTTCTAGTCTGAAAACTGGCATGCTTGAGGCTCAGGAAGTGCCGATATTTTAGTTTGAGTCCAAAGGCAGGAAAAACTGATGTCCCAGTTCAATGGTCAGGCAGGAGCAGTGCCCTCTTACTCAGCTTTTTTGTTTTTCAGGTCTTCAATTGATTGGATGAAGCCCATTTATATTAGGGAGGGCAATCTGCTTTACTCAATCTACCTATTCAAATATAAACCTCATCTAGAAACACCCTCCAGATACACCTGGAATAATGTTTGACCTAATATCTGCTCGCCCTGCGGCCCAGTCAAGTGGACACACAAAATCACCATTACAGTGGGGTTATCTATTTTAAAGAAAGGATGTCCTCCTTTCTTCTTTTCAACAAATCAATCCTAAACGTATAATTTTAGCTACTATAATTCAGATCCAGAATAAGAATTTATTACTCACATAATAGTCCCTTTGAAAGCAGTCTGGAGCTCCACGGTGGCTGGAGTCCAGGACCTTCTGTCTTGTTGCTCCACCACCTCTAGGTGCCGTCCTTGCCTCTGTGGCCCATATGGCTCACCCCATCAGAATTCACACAAGGAGGGAAATGGAAAATTGCACCACCGGAAGTTTATGAGTCATATGTATCACTTCTATCATATCCTTTTGGCCAGAACTGAGTCATATGGCCATACTTCACTGCAAAGTATCCTGGGAAATGTAGTTTTTACTCTTAGCAACTATGGGTCCAGCTAAACATGAACGGTTCTGTTACTAGAACTACTGGAGTGCAGGGAGGGACAGCCAGGGTTCCGTGCTACACCTCTGATTGCTGAGGCCCGTGCTGGGCACTGGAGATAGAGCGGAGTGTGAGATGCAGTCCTGCCAGTGGTCAATGGGGAGATAGGGTGCCCGTTATCCCACTGTGCAATGGAGTCCTAACACTGGGGTGAACTGAGGCAGCCAAGCTAGAACAGGACTATGGAAGAAGCCCTCCCAGTGAACTTCTGTAAATCATTTTAAGGAACAACTGTATGGGGCCCAGTGGATTGAGAGTCCATTTCCTTAAACCCCAGTTTCAGCTGGACCTGTACTTTCCCTTCTTTAGCAGTCAAACTGAATTCAGAAGTTGAGGTTCAGATTTTTGCACTTAATGTCAAGTAGGGAGATCCAGAGTATTCCTGGAAGCATGTATTAAAAACAAGTAGGATTCCTTCCCTTTTCTGTCTCCCTCTCTCTCTTCTTTCTGCCTCCTCCCATCCCTTGAGTCTAGGGTTGAGGAGTTCCGCAGTCCTGGTAGGAATGCAGGCGTCTTTCTGAGCCTCGTTGCCCTGTACGTGCGGAGCCCTCGCAGGCTTTGTACAAATGTCCTTTAAAGGGTTTCGGGGGGTTGGGGGAGGAGTGGTGTGCAGAGAGCTCTTACGTAATACGGTAAACAGACAGCAAACGGACGTGCCATTTTCCATTAGCCAGAGAGGCATTTATTTCCACTAGGAATGGGAGCAGACGTGAAAGCAATTAGTGTTAGTGGGTTTGCAGTGGTGTCCCCGGAGCCAGCAAAATCCCCGGGCCAGATGTCTGCTCTTTACTTGTTCAAAGAACATTTGTGAGTTATTCCACCCCTGCCCATCCCACCTCCTGCCAAAAAGAACCAAAATACCACAGTTAAGGGAACGTGATATTCAGTGAATAACAGAGGCAGAAGGCCTGTTCTTCGGAGACAGAGAAGGCTGCCTCCGTAGTTGGGAGCGGCATGAAAAACCCTCGTCAGCCTCCTCCTGCCCCAGGACCCTGCAGGCCACCCTGATGGGTTGGGGCCAGGGCTTGCAGCAGAGATAATGTTAGGAATGGTCTCGACTCTTTGTTTCCTTTTCGTCAGCCCTGTCCTATTCCACCCCTAATACACGTGGAGTAGGAGAAACAGAAATAAACGCACTGAGTATCCACTCATCCCCATCCACACTGGTGTAATGCGACCTCAGTTCTACCCGGTCTCAAGCTTCAAAGGGACCTTGTCACCACCATAACCAGCGAAGCTGCAGAATCTGCCACCTGAGGAGTTTTCAGTACAGATCTTCTTTTCCTGTACAACCTCGCTCTTCCTTTAAAATCTTTCCTTGCTTTGATTGTCATTGGCTGTCTGCATCTGCACTGTCTGCTTCGGGAGCCACGAGCCACTGTGACTAGTAAGCACTGAAATGTAGCCATGCCACACCGCCATGTGCTGTGAGTACAAAGTACACACTGGGTCTCACAGACTTAGCTTGAAAGAATAATATAAAATATCTCAGGTTTTATACTAACTACATGTTGATAACATTTTGGATATACTGGGTTAAATAAAATGTATTATTAAAATCAATTCTATTTGTTTCTTTTTTTTTTTTTAATTTATTTTCAGAGAGAGGATAAGGGAGGGAGAAAGAGCAATGTATGGTTGCCTGTCACATGGCCCTCACCGGGGACCTGACCTGCAACCGAAGCATGTGCCCCGACTGGGAATCGAACCGGGACCCTCTAGTTCCCAGCCTGTGCTCAATCCACTGAGCTACACCAACCGGGCTCTATCTGTTTCTTTTTAAATACTTTTTTCATGTGGGTATTAGAAAATTTTAAATTACACATGTGGCTTGCATTTGTAGCTTTTGTTGGGACAGTGCTGGTCTGTGTTATCACTTAAAAGCTTCTAGAGTTGTATATTAAAAATTATTGAAAATATTTTAAAGGATTTTAAAAACCTTTTATAACTTGAGAAGTCTTCAGGAGAAAAGAAGAGGCTTTCCAAGCCTTTGTAAGAAGAAAGTTGGGTAGCCAGCAAAGAGACTGTAGAGAATTTGAGGCAGCCTAGAAACGTAATCGCCTTCAGGAACCAGGCGATGATGTGAACAAATGAGATACCTGAGGGTACACAGCAGGGATGGCGGGGCTGGTGTGTCTCTGGGATGAGGTGCCCTATATAAAGGCACCCAAGTTCAACATTGTTACAATGCTGGGGGCTCCATAAGCAATTCTTCTGATGGAATTGGGCTCAGAGGACTCCAGTATGCTACTTTTGGGACCTTCAGATCTCTAAATGAAATTGTTTTACACTTACAGATTTCATGAAAATTACCGTTTGCAGACTATTGTAACCAAGCTTTGTTAATTCGGTTTTTTTTTTAATCTTGAAATGGCACTATTTTGAATTTTGTACCCAAGTTTGCACATAGGCTCCCTCTGTAGCCTACATTTTTTAAAAAAACTAAGAACATGGCTAACAATGAACTCATATTGCCCGAGTTCATATTCTGGGAGATGCCAAGATAGTATTGTCTCTTATCGCTGGGAGTTTGATTGTATCTTCATTTTCACCGAGGCTTAGGGAAAGAAAGCCACTCACTTGGCTATAGCAAGAAAGTGACAGAAACTTTCCGTGCTGGTGGCGCTCTCGCCAACATGGTGAACATTGCTGACGCCTGCCAGACTTTCTGGAAGAAGCGTGGCTGGCATCAGCCCCACAAAGCGACACAGTACAAGAAGGGCAAGGATCCTCTGTCTGCTGAGGGACAGCAGCAGTATCACAGGAAACAAAGTGGCTATGGTGGGCAGACTAAACCAATTTTGCACAAAAAGGCTAAAGCTACAAAGAAGATTGTGCTGAGGCTTGAATGCGTTGAGCCCAACAGCAGGTCTGAGAGAATGCTGGCTGTTAAGAGATGCAAGCATTTTGAACTGGGAGGAGATACGAAGAAAAAAGCCAAGTGATCCCGTTCTAAGCTTCACCTTTTGTTTTATTATGTGGCAATAAATTTCTGAGGATATGATTGCTCTAAAAAAAAAAAAAGAAAAGATAGTAGCAGAACTAAGGTTCAGGCCCATGTAGTTTGGATGCTACTGTCATAATCTACCAACAAAAGGTCTCAAAGTTTTACTCCTATGTTTCCTTCTAAGAGTTTTTTTTTTTAATATATATTTTTAAGATTTTATTTATTTATTTTTAGAGAGAGGAGAAGGGAGGGAGAAAGAGCAATGTATGGTTGCCTCTCACATGGCCCTCACGGGGACCTGGCCCGCAACCCAGGCATGTGCCCCAACTGGGAATCGAACCGGGACCTTCTGGTTCCCAGCCTGTGCTCAATCCACTGAGCTACACCAGCCGGGCTCCTTCTAAGAGTTTTATGGTTTTAGCTCTTACATTTGGGACTTTGATCCAGTTTGAGTTATGGCATGAGGTAAAGTTTCAACTTCATTCTTTCGCATGTGGCTATCCAGTTGTCCCAGCATTGCTTGTTGAAAAAGACTATTCTTTCCCCATTGAATGGTCTTGGCACCCTTGCTGAAAATCAATTACCTGTAAGTGTGAGGGCTTATTTCTGAATTCTCTATTCTGTGTCATTGATCTATTTGTCTATTCCTGTCTCAGCACCACACCATCTTGATTACAGTAGCTTTGCAGTAAGTTTGAAATTATGAAGTGTAAGTCTTCCAACTTGGTTATCTTTCAATATGTTTTTGCTACTCTGGGTGCCTTGCATTTCCATATGAATTGTAGGATCAGCTTCTCAATTGTACAATAAAAAAAAGGCATCTGGAATTTTGATAGGAATTTCATTGACTCTGTAGATTAATTTGTGTAGTGTTGCATCTTAATGATATTAAATCTTCTGATCCAAGGACACAGGATGTCTTTCCAGTTTATGTTAGTCTTCTCTAATTTCTTTCAGCAATTTGTTGTTTAGTATTTAGAGTACAAGTTTTACATTTCTTAAATGTATTCCTAAGTATTTCATCTTTTTTGATGCTGTTATATATAGACTTATTTTCCTCATTTAATTTTCAAATTGTTCATTTTTTTCATCCAAAATACTTATATGACATTCCATCTGTAAGTACCTATGCTAGCATCTGTTAGATTCCGTCTCTCCTCCCTCCCTCTTCCTCTCCCCCCTCCTCTCTCCCTCCCTTCCCACTTAGTGACTGTGCCACTATTGGACCCATAACAATGAACAAGAATTCTGTTCTCATCTACTGTACAATCCAGTTCAGGTGTCTTTGACTGTCTGTAAAATATCTTCTCATGGTTGGCCTTCTCAAATGAGGATCCAGAGAGCCCTTCCCTTATCAATGGTGATGATATCTCTCAAGTCTTCTTCACTTTCTAATGGCCCCTTTTTCTGTTTTTCCTATGTCGAGGATTTAAATGTATATTCTTCAGCCCGGCTGGTGTAGCTCAGTGGATTGAGCGCGGGCTGGGAACCAGAGGGTCCCGTCTGTAACCTCACTCAATGCAGAGTCAGACAGCCCTCATTAGGTGAGCCTCAGATCCCTCTCACCTCATCTCGTACAGAGGAATTCGGGATATAAAGTTATTTCTTCCAGTAGTAGAGCCATTGGCCTCCACAAGTGTGTGATGCTGCTGTCGGCTCCCCAAGTGTCTGCTGAGGAGGGATGATCCTTGCTGAAGATGTTGGACAGAACACCACTGTTTCCTGTCCCCACCCGGATGCTTGAGTGTCAATGACTAATTGTTATAAGGAGTGACAAAGAGGCCTCTTGCTCGTCTCATTTTACTTAATAGTGTGGAGAACTAGCTCCTGCAGCCCCTCAGAAGAGTTTCTCACTCTGGGCCTCTCATGCCCCAACTTCTCATCCCACTTCCCAATCAGCAGATGTGCCTTTTCTTTCTGTTCTTCCAAGATTCTTCCCCCCTTCCCTTTATTTAAATCACCAATCTGGAAGTAAGGCACAAGTCTGCAATTAGGGTCAAAGCAGGGCTTACAAGTGAAAACAATCTTTAAGGGTTTTTACATGACACATGCCTAAAAACACCCCACCTTTGTGTTTTTTCCCATTGGCAGCACTCCGTTCTAACAAAACTTGTGTTCTGTTAAACACTACATGCTGTGTATTACTCCTAATGTATGTTTGTCTGCAGATAGGGTAGGAGGGGGCCATTTAAAATATTTCCCCATCCAGTATGGCCAGGTGCCAACCTGTCTGCACAGAAGCCGCCTTAGAGCTGGAGCAGGGTCTTGGCTGCGTGGCTGCCAACCTTTTGAGTCTCGGACCACAGGGAGGCGGGAGGGCTCTTGGGTAATGGGAGCGTACCCGAGAACCTCGGGTACCACCTGTTTGCCAACTGGAAAATACAGGCTGTAATTGTTTTCCACCTCCAATGTGATTGCACTCGTTGTGTGCTGGCTGGATACCAGCCCAGGGACTGTACACACTTCAGTGTAATCGTTTGAACTGTGTTTATTCTAGAGTTCTACCTTCCATCAAGTCTTTGCTCTCTCTCTCCAATATAGCAGAAGGCCGGAGGCCTATCCTCTTTAAAACAAAAGTCAGTATTCCCATGGTTTTCTAGATATTACCACTTCAGAATAAAACTCAGCTTCTCAGTGGGCGTGTGAAGAATGGTGGAGGATTTTAGGAGGGAGAAACAACATGCTGGCCTCCCCCGATGGCAGGGTGCCATCAAAGGCATCAGGTTGGTTCCTTTCTCTCTCCCTTTATGTCATTGCGGTATAATTTACATGTAATAGAATTCATTCACTTTAAGTGTATAGTTGAATGAGTTTTGATAAGTGTATATGCCTACGTAACACCACCCAATCTCAGGATATAGACTTTGTCCATCATTCCAGAGCGTTTCCTGAGAGATTTTGTGGTCCATGTTTCACTCTCACTGCCCCAGCTCTAGTCCAGATACGCACTGATGTGCCTTTGTCATGATAGCTTACTTTGCTGTATTTTACAGTTTTACTTGTAAATGGTCATATAGTATAATATGCACCCCTTTGCATCTGGCTTCTTTCACTCAGCATAATATTTTTGAGATCTCGCCATATCACCACATATCTGATTGATTCATTTATTTTCATTGCTGAGTAGTAGTCTATTTTATGGATATACCATAATTTCTTTATCCATTCAGTTGCTAATGGACATTGGGCTGTCTCCAGTTTTGGCTCTTGTACATAAAACTGCTATGAACATGGATGTTGAGGTCTTTTGGTAGATACATGTTTTCATTTCTCTTTAGTACATTTCTAGGAATGGAATTTCTGGGCTTTGGATAGATATATGTTTCACGTGATTAAAAATACACCTGTTTCCCAAAGTGCTTGTTCAGCCCTTCTCTTTCAAATGCCCAGCATCACTGTTAACTAGCTCATGCTTTCTGCTAGAAGAAATAAAGAGCAGGAGTAGAGTGAACTGGTGTCCATGACATCTTAATCAATGGAGAAGCTTCTGGTTCCTAGAAACATACATTCCAAGACTGAATCATGAAAAAACAGAAAATCTGAACAGACCGGTTATAACCAACAAAATTGATTCAGTAATCAAAAAACACCCAACAAACAAAAGTCTTGGACCAGATGGCTTCACAGATGAATTTTACCAAACTTTCAAAGAACAACTAATAGCTATTCTTCTCAAGCTATTCCAGAAAATTCAAGAGGAGGGAAGACTTCCAAGCTCATTTTACAAAATCAGCATTATCCTGATTCCAAAACCTGATGAAAACATTTCTAAAAGAAAAGAAAAGAAAAATATAGGCCAAAATCCCTGATGAACATATATGCAAAAATCCTCAAAAAAAATTAGCAGACTGAATTCAGCAATACATTAAAAAGGTCATACACCATGATCAAGTGGGATTTACTCCTGGGAAGCAAGATTGGTTCAATATCTGCAAATCAGTTACCATGACATACCATGTAAAGAAAGTGAAGGATAAAAACCATACAAGTCAACACCCAAAAAAACAATCTAGTTTAAAAATGGGCAGAGGACCTGAATAGACACTTCTCCAAAGAGAACATACAGCTATCCAATGGACACATATGAGAAGATGCTGCATATCATTAATATCCTCAGAGAAATGCAAATTAAAACCACAATAGGATATCACCTCACACCTATCAGAATGGATATCATTAATAAATTAACAAATAAGTGTTGGTAAGGATGTGGAGAAAGGGGAACCCTTGTGCACTGTTGGTGGGAATGCAGACTGCTGCAGCCATTGTAGAAAACTTTGTAAAGATTCCTGAAAAAAATTAAAAATGAAGATGCCCATGTCCCAGCAATTCCACTTGTAGGTATAATACCTGAGGAAACCCAAAACACTAATTTGAAAAAATATATGCACCCCCATGTTCATTGCAGCATTATTTACAATAGCTGAAATATGGAAGCAAATGGAAGCAACCCAAGTGCCCAAGAATAGATGAATGCATAAAAAAGCTGTAGTACGTATATACAGTGGAATATAGCTTGGCCATAAAAGAAATCATTCGAGACAACATGGATGCACCTAGAGGATATTATGCTGAGTGAAATAAGTTAGACAGAGAAAGACAAATACCATGTGATTTCACTTACATGTGGGATCTAAAGAATAAACAAAACAGAAACAGACTCATAGATGCAGAGAACAGACCGATGATTGCCAGATGAAGGGGTGTTGGGGGACTGGGTGAAAAAGGTGAAGTGATTGGGAAGTACAGATTGGCAATTACAACACAGTTCCAGGATGTAAAGCACAGCCTAGGGAACATAGGCAATAATACTGTAATAACTATGTATGTTGCCAGGCGGGTACTTGAATTATCAGGGAAATCACTTTGTAAATTATATAATTGTCTGCCCACTATGCTAAACATCTGGAACTAATATAAAATAAAATTAAGTGTCAACTGTAATTGAAAGGTAAAATTTAAAAAATAGAGGGGCTTCCAAAAACAACTCAGAACCCCCATATGACCCTTGAGAAGACAGAACAGGGGGCTGAGAGGGGCTCACTTCTCAAAAGAGCTGTTTTCTGCTCCAGGCCCTGGGATCCTGAGTGACTTTCTTTCTGAGTGTGGGGGAGCCTGTTCATCAAAACTAGTAAGAGTTCTCATTTGCATTGTACAGACGAGGGAACCGAGGCCCAGAGAAGTGACTGACATATGTGTACGGAAAAAGTATACAGGGGCTGGTAGAAGTACGGCCTGCTGGAGTGTGGTTGGTAGAGTAATAACAGTGGCGTAATAATTTATAGTTTAATTTGAACATTTCACCTAAAATGTCACATGGTGTGCTTGAGTATGATATTGTTATGTTACAGAATTACATACTTATGATTTTTCAATAAAATATTTTTGAATAAGGGTGTTATTTTTGCCAGACCCTGTATATTTTGTTATATATGTTTACATTATATAAAATCATGTAATATATCGTATATGTTATATATACTGTATGTCACACATACTATATACTATATAGCACAATACACAACAATAGAGTAACTAACATACAGCTAGTCTCTTGCTAGCTGTGCTCGGAGTTCAGCACAGCTGGGAAGGCTCCAGCGCTGGCACTTTCCCCTCAACCAGGCTTCTCTGACTTTCTTTTGAAATATTTGTTAAGAGCAGAGAAAAGGGAATGCGTACTTTGGGAGACAGAGGGAGTATCACATGGCCTACAGTCAGAAATTTCTTCTAAAAAGAAATGTAATATTTGTATTTGGTTCCAAATGGGCCTGTTTACTTTAATGTAAAACATATTTAATACAAAAATGTTCACTCCCGCAATGGTCAGGTCAAAGGACACCCCGGGAGATGGCACGTCAGCCAGGAGTCCTTCCTGGCATGCCTGCTGCGGACACCACCGTGCTTCTCATGACTCCTCGGATCGAATTGGTGTCTGGCCCAATACTTCCTGTTCCCACCTGCCCTCCTGTTTTGTGTTGGCTTCCAGCGAGGAAGCAGATGGAGGCAGTGTTTGCCTTGCCAGGAGGGAATAGGGCCCTCAGACTTCCCTGCGGTTCACCTCTGGGTGTTATGATATGACTCTGGTGCCACCCCTTCAGGATATGGCCAAGGCTGCCCAAGAGGTGATACGGGGCCTGGGAGGGAAGGAGGACGTGAAAAGCCATACAGCAGGTGCAGATGCATCTCCCACAGCAGCAGGGCTGTCCTCAGATGGACATCCCCTTTTCCCCCAAGGGCCGGCCTCTGAGGGGCCCCGCAGTCCCTAGTTACTGCTGTGAGCACAGAAAGTGACAGTCGTAGTGTCCTTGTCTTTCTCTGAGCACTTGTCTCCAGACAGGCCTTGCTGTGGCTCTGCAGGTGTGGACCCTTCCGTGCATCGTGGCACACCTGTGGTTGCTGCCGTTTGGGAAACCTCCCCTCTCTCTGACCGAAAACATCTCAGGCATGTGAATCTCCCATTGCTGCTATAGCAAATTATCACAGTACTAGTGGCTTAAAACAATGCAGATTTATTCTCTTAACAGTTCTGGAGCAGACAAGTCTGAATTCAGGTGCTAATAGATTTGCATTCCTTCTAGAAGCTTTAGGGGAGAATCCATTTCCGTACCTTTTCCAGGTTCTCAATGCCACCATGATTGTATTTCCTGGTGAGGATTTTCTCATATCACTCCAGCCAGCTCCTGACAACCAGGCTGAGCTCCTGCCTCCTTTTTATAAGGATTCTGTGATTACATCAAGTCCACCTGGATAATCCAGGGTGATTTTCCCATCTCTAGATCCTTAACATAATCGCATCTGCAAAGTCCCTTTCGCCATCATATAAGGGAACTTTCACCATTTCTGGGGATTAGGATGTTGATATTCAGCCTGTCACACCAGGGGACATGGAATCTTTGGCACCAGCTGCTGGGAAAGCCTGCCTGTCCTGTAGGTGACAGTGCCGCCACCGTACCTCTCAGATGCTCATAGCTCAGCATGGTGCTCACTCTGAGAGCTGCATTTGAAAGTCTGTACGCACTCAGACTTGAATTCAAGTTCTGACTCAGTTGTTTGCTCTGTGACCTCTCACCGGCTAAATGTATCATCTCTGAGCCTCAGTTTCCTCATCTGTAAAATGGAGGCAGTAATCTAACTTTGCAGAGAAGATTGAAGCATCTAGCATGTGAGTGGCAAACAGTAGGTGCCCAATAAATGATGCCTATAATTATCTGGGGAATTTCTAGTGAGCCACATTGAAGTAGAACCAACACTGTTCCTTAGCTTAGTTTGCATGTTGGATGGCTTCACGAGTACTTCTATAGTTATAAAAACAAACCAAACACATAAATGCTGTTCCTCAAACTCCCAAATTCTAAAACCCACCGCTGCAAACTTAGAAAGGGCATTCAGTAGTGATGTCCTAGGATTACATTCCTGCATGCCCTTCTGCCTGCCCCTTGCTCACCTCAGGCTCAGCGGCTGCCATGTTTAGTCCAAAGGTTAGACCTCTCTGGAATGAACAACCCCCAACCTGGACCCAGAATTGCCCCAGGCCCCTGGACCAGAAATATGCAAGCCCGAGCAGTACCTCCCCCAGGAGGGTCCCCAGCTTTTTCTTCTCATGGCTTGGAACTGACTCAGGTAGGAGCAGTCGGTGTTTATGCCAAGGAAGTTAATTTTTTTTGCAGAAACAGAAACCATGGAATCATGAAGCCTCCCCTGTGATGGCTTCGGGTCCTTATCTCAAGTGGAAGGAGCCAACACTTGTGGGTGAGCGCGGGTACCCACTTACTTTACACAGGTTATCTTTGTTCGTTCCTCGGGATATTACTGCTCATGTGTTAATGCTGAGGAATCCAAAGCCCGAAGAGGTTAACTCTTTTATCTGAGTTGGCACAGCTACTAAGGGGCAGCTCTGGCATCTGTCCAACTTCTAAGCCAACTAGCATGTGAGGCTGCAATATCTGAATTTCTGGACAATTCATCAATCTATTGTATTACAAGAAAAGAAAAACAAGAGCCCCCTATCAGAGGCATGACCGTGATCTATGTGCTTTATCGGGTGATTTATAGGCTCATTGTCGCGGACCCAGCGTCTCCTGGCAGAGAGCCATGCTGTCCTGCTGCCGGGTACGCTAGTGCCTTGCTAAGCCTCCCCCTCCCTCCTGAAACTTAGGCCCCACCTCCACCCAAAGGCATTGTAAGGGTTATTTTGTCCTTGAATAAAAATTATAGTTTTATCTATTCATTTTTGAATTGGTAATGCAGTTACTCAATTCACAATTCAAAAAGTACAGAAGCAGACACAGTGAAAATGCCCTTGTGCTTTGCCTTCAGCCCCCACTTTCTTGCCCAGAGACAACCTATGTCTTTGGTTATCCGTGTTCCCTTCCAGAGAAATTATACATAAATCCAAGCAAATGAACACTTATGCTTTTCTTCCTATACCATACATGGTATTCTGCATCTTGCCCTTTCTATTTCATTTTCCATATCAGCTATGAAGAGCATTCTCATTTTTATGTGAAATATAAAATTTATATAAAATCAAAAAAGGTAATGTGTAATGACAAAGCAACTCTTTAAAAAACAGGCTACATGTTTATCAGTTAGCTAGCTAGCAAAAGACCTGTAAATTCTTTCTTTAAGAAATTGGCTGCTAAGTGAAATAAGCCAGGTGGTGAAAGACAAATACCGTATGATCTCACCTTTAACAGGAACCTACTCAACAAAATGAACAAGCAAGCAAAGTATAACCAAAGACTCTGGAATTGAGAGCAGGCTGACAGTGACCAGAGGGGCAAGGGGAGGGGATTTCAGGGGAAAAGGGTGAAGGGTTTACAGGGACAATTATAAAGGACACATGGACAATAACAAGGGGGGGGGTGGAGGGGAGGGAGGTGGGGAGTGCTGGGGAGGTGGGGAGGGGTGGGGGGAAAAGGCAGAAAACTGTACTTGAACAACAATAAAAAAATGTTTAAAAAAATTGACCAAGAAAAAAGAAATTGACAAAGTTATAAAATGTACTATTTTGTAGAGTTCAGATTAATTGAATAAATAGTTACTTCCCACCACAACTTATTTTCAATCATTTTTTTAAAATTTGGGGACTCAGGCACTGGTTGGCATTATTAAAAAGAGATACTTCAGTAAATTGTCAACATACATTTGCTGGGGCCAATCCTATGCCAATAGGAGTTCCTAACCTGAGGTGCAGTAAATGGAGAAACTTCATTTAGGTCAAGAGCGCGAACCAGGGAGATACACCCTCCCGTGGAAACTGGAAGTGTGCTGCTCTGAAATGAAGGGGAGACCTACTTATGAAGAGAAAGTGCCTGTTCTGGTCCCTGATTGGTCCATTTTTATGGAAATGAGGAGTCCAAATTTACACTGTTTGATTGGTTCAAATAGCACAGTCCTGATTGGTTGGAATCACATTTTGATTGGTCACTATGGAGCCACTATAATTGGTAATGATACAAATGAGGATATAGCTGCACAGCTCCAATGGGACAGGGCAGGTCTCAGCCCATTGGTTGAAATATGATTCTAGGAACTCCTTAATAAGGGTTGGCTCAGCCAGCAGGAACACAGTGCAAGAGGCTTGGCATATACAATATATGAGGTCTGTCTGGGAAAATTTCAACCAGTGTTAATATGACGAGAACAGTTTGTGCAACATCAATGCATCCTGGCAGCCAAGGCAAGTGGACTGGAATGCGCATGCGTGAACAATGACTTCACTGAGGATGGTAGATGCCACTGAGTGAGGATGTGTACTGTGTGGCCATCACATTCAAAATGACTAAGCAAGTAGAGCAACAAACCTGCACCTAATGTTGCATTCAGATTGAACATTCCTCCATGGAAACTATTCAGATGATTCAGAAGGCAACAGCTTTGAGCAACTGGTGATGGGCAGCTTCATCACAACAATGTGCGAACTCATGCATCATGTCTCGTGCAGAGCTTTTCGGCAAAACATCAAATCACCCAGGTGGCTCAGCCCACCTACAGCTCAGATTTGGTGTCCTGTGACTTCTGGCTCTTCCCAAAACTAAAATTGCCTTTGAAAGGGAAGAGATTTCAAGTCATCAATGAGATTCAGGAAAATATGACAGGGAAGCTGATGGCCATTGGGAGAACTGTGTGAGGTCCCAAGGTGCCTACTTCGAAGGGCACTTAGGTGTCATTGTTCTGTGTGCAGTGTTTCTTGTATCTTCTTTAATAAGCATCTCTATTTTTCATAGCACGTGGCTGGACACTTTATGGACAGACTCTGTATTCTTTCTTGGGCTCACAGAGATTCAGTGTCACCATATTGCAGGTAAATAAGAGAGAAGAGACACTATTCTCTATGGGACCCCTTGCTTTCCCTAGTGCTGCGGCAGCACACCACTGGGCGGCCCACGGGTGCATTTCCACAAGGAGAGCGAGCCTGGGAATGCTCCCACAAAAAGCCTTTGTCACTTCTCACTTCTTCCCTGGAAAGCTGCCTGGCTTCTTTGCTCTTATCACCCATCTCGTCTGCTCACCCCTTTTCCCCAGCATGAGAGGACAAGAATCAGTGATCGGACAGGACTCAGGGGCAAAACACACTAACCAGAAGAAGCAACTATGTTTTTTTGAGTGTTTTAAACTTTAATTTATTGATGATGCTATTACAGTTGTCTCAATTTTTCCCCTTTTGCCCTCCTTCACAAGTGCCCCCTACTCCCTCAGGCAATCCCCCACCATTGTTCATGTCTATGGGTCATGCGTATACATTCTTTGGCTACTCCATTTCCTATGCTGTATTTTACATCCCCATGGCTGTTCTGTGACTACCAATTTGTACTTCTTAATCCCCTCACATCTTCATTCATTCCCCCAAAACACCCTCCCATCTGGCAACCACCAAAATGCTCTCTGTACCCATGATTCTCTCTCTGTTGTTCTTGTGTGCTGAGTTTGTTTTTCAGATTCAATTGTTGATAAATATGTATTTTTTGCCATTTTATTGTTCATAGTTTTGATTTGTTTCTTTTTCTTAAATGAGGCCCTTTAACATTTCAGATAATAATGGGTTATGTCTGGGAAGCTCTTTATCTGCCCTTCGATTCTAAATGATAGCTTTACTGGGCAGAGCAATCCTGGCTGTAGGTCCTTGCTTTTCATCACTTTGAATATTTCTTGCCACTCCCTTCTAGCCTGCAAAGTTTCCTTTGAGAAATCAGCTGACAGTCTTATGAGAACTCCCTTGTAGGTAACTAACTTCTTTTCTCTTGCTGTTTTTAAGATGCTCTCTTTATCTTTAACCTTTGGCATTTTAATGGTGATGTGTCTTGGAGTGGGCCTCTTTGCATCCATCTTGTTTGGGACTCTCTGTGCTTCCTGGACTTGCATGTCTATTCCCTTCACCAAATTAGGGAGTTTCCTTTCACTATTTTTCAAGTAGATTTCCAATTTCTTGCTCTTTCTCTTCTCCTTCTGGAACTATTATGATGTGATCCTTAAGAGGCTGCTTAACACTATCCTCATTTTATTGGATTTTTTCTTCTTCTTCTTGTTCTGATTGATGGTTTTTTGCTTCCTTATTTTCCAAATCATTAATATGATTCTTGGCTTCATCCATTCTATTGTTGATTCCCTGTAAGTTGTTCTTTATTTCAATTAGTGTATCCTTCATTTCTGGTTGGGTCTTTTTTATGCTGTTGAGGTCCTCACTAAGTTCCTTGAGCATTCTTATAACCAGTGTTTTCAGCTCTGCATCTGATAGATTGCTTATCTTCATTTTGTTTAGTTCTTTTTCTGGAGTTTTGATTTGTTCTTTCATTTGGACCATGTTTCTTTGTTTCCTTGTTTTGGCAGCCTCCCTGTGTTTATTTCTATGCATTAGGTAGAGCTGCTGTGACTCCCTGTCTTGGTAGTGTGGCCTAATGTAGTAGGTTTCCTGTAGGGTCCAGTGGCACAGCCTCCCCTATCACCCAAGCTTGGAACTCAAGGTGTGCCCTTAGTGTGGGCTGAGTACACTCTCCTCTTGTAGTTGAGCCCTGATTGCTATTGGCAGATCAATGGGAGGGATTTACACAGGCCAGTCAGCTGTAAGGACTGGCTGTGACCACTGACCACCAGCCTCCAGCCTCTGTGGAGGATCAGATGTTCAGGGACAGAGTGATCTGCTGTGGTCTATAGCTGCCTGCTGGGTGTGCAGACTCTGGGATTTCATGGGTGGTGCAGGCCAAGGTCAGTTACTACCTGTGTTTTGCCTGGGGCCACCCAGCATGAGCTACAAAGATTGCTACTTGGGCTGGGCTTGGAGATTCCCAGCTGAGCTGTGAATCTAGGCTGGCTGCTGCTAGTGCTGGGCCTGGGGACACTTAGCAAGAGATATGAGGGCTGGAGGCTCACTCAGGCTGGCTGTTGCTTGTTTGAGAGATTTTAGGAAGATGTGAAGCCTACACCAAGACATGCCATTCATATGGAAAAGCTACTCTTAACAGCTTGGGTGGCCCCATAAGTTGGATGATGCAGAGCCTCAGGTAATCACAAGAGCGGGGCAAACCATGTTAGCCAGGTTGACGGAATCTTAGATATGGCACCCACCTGTTGGCTGTGTGGCAATGTGGGGGGAAGGTTCAGAAAAGGAACAATGGCCTCTGTCTGCTGTTCTATCTGGGAGAAAGCTGTGCCTCAGTCCTTACCCTGATACCAGACACTTCAATTCCTCCTGGTATGCCACTGGTGCCTTTCAAGCTGCTACCTCAGTGCTGGAGCTCAGAAGAGGGAGTCTGAGTAAGTCTTTGTGCGTATTCTTTCAGAGAAACTGCTTGGGAATCCAGCAGTTTCTTCCACTGACTCAATACCTTGCTTATTTTTGTAGTCAAAAGTTATAGGCACTTATCTTCCTGTCATTGGAACCCTGAGCTGGGGGGCCTGGTGTTGGGCTGGGACTCCTTGCTCCCAAGATATCCCTCCCAAATTTTTATCTACTGTACATGGGTGTGGGACCAGCCCATTCCACATCTCAGGTTCTCTGTCCCTCCTACCAGTCTGGATGGATGTGGTTTCTTAAATTCTGTAGCGTCAGACTTCTGATGGTTCTGAGTGATGGTTGTTATATAGATTAGTTGTAATTTTGATGTGGTTGTACAAGGAGGTGAGCCATGTTCATTTACACCTGTCTTGACCAGAAGTCAAGAAGCAATTCTTTTTTTTTTTCTTTTTAAAGATTTTATTTACTATTTTTAGAGAGAGGGGAAGGGAGGGAGAGAAACATCAATGTATGATTGCCTCTCGCATGCCCCCTACTGGGGACCTGGCCCACAACCCAGGCATGTGCCCTGCCGGGAATTGAACCAGCAACACTGTGATTCGCAGGCCAGCACTGTGATTCGCAGGCCAGTAGATATTTTATTTATCTACTGAGTCACACCAGCCAGGGCAGGTTTTTCTGTTGTTCCCCATATATCAGAGTTTCCTGATCAGTGTGCCCCAGGGACCCTTGGGCTTCAGCTGGGAGTCAGGTGTGCAGGGATTGATCCCAATGTGGCCTGGCTGGCTGGCCTGGGGCATGAAGAAGCAAGTATTAATGAAGCAAGATGTGGCAGCATCCATGGTCAGCAGAGCTGTTTTGCCTCACCAGAGTGGTCCCTGGTCTAACAAATTTTAGGACCTCAAGTAGCTCCCCCAGATCCATGGGCAGAACTGTTCACCAACTATCTACTAAAAGTAACTGTTTATTAACCATTTTAAGGAACAAACTCCACAACATGCACTGATACAATAACATCGCGACCATCATTAGTCGGTATTGAGTCCTTACTTACTATGTTCCAGACCCCATGCAAAGGTGGTTCTCACAACTCTCCAATGAAGTTGACACTGTTATGATGTCATTTGACAGGTAAAGAAACTGAGGCTCAGAGAAGTAAAGTTACTTATCCAAATAGGTGGTAGAGCTTTGAGAGCAAACTCTGTCCTTGGTCTGGTCCCCTACCTGTGTCAATATTCTCTACTTAGCTTCATGGGCACCGTCGGAAAGTTCCCGCTAAGATTACTGAAATTTAAGTCCATTTCTAATCTTCTGCCTTCAAGGAAACAGAAAATCCAATGTTTATGTCTTTTGTAAAATTAACTCTTTGTATCCTTGAAAACCATAATTAAGTATCTTTTCAACTTTCCCTCCTCTGTTTTTCTCTTTCCCTTGTTGTGTGAATTTTAAGCAATGAGGATTTACTGAAGATGATCATCCACTGAGGATGGCTAGGCCCTCAGAGGACACCGAGAAATAGATATGGCTCCTAATGGTTCTAAAGGGTTTCACCATCTGCTTAACAATAGCTAGCACTTATGACGTTCTTACTGTGCCAGGCACTGTGCTAAGTAGCTTACATGCACTACTTCATTCAATCCTCATAACAACCTCTTGAGTAGATACTATTGTTATTTCTGTTTTACATAAACCAAAAACAAACTGAAGCCCAGGAGGTTTGGGGGAACTTGCTCACAGTTATAGAGCTCACGGTTGGTTGGGAGCTTCAACGTTGCACGTGAAAATATGACTGAGAATTCCAGATGTTACAGAATAAAATCTCAGAAAGTTATAACTGACCCAGGCAGCAAGTGCTGAAGGAGAGATACCTGAGACTTGGAGTCCTCGGGAAAGATGTCTCGGAGGAGGTGGCACTTAAGTTGGACCTTGGAAAGGATGTTGTCACAATGAGGACTAGAGGGGAAGGGAGCAAATGTATGAGGTTGGGAAGGTGCCCAGTGAGGCCGAAACTGTTTGAACTTGAGGACTTAGCAGAGGGAAAGTAGAGAATCCTTTTGGAGAGGTGAATCATGGTGAAGGCATGGAAGTCTCAAGTGCCATAAGTTTCTAAACAGAAGGGATGTGTGTGTGTGTGTGTGTGCATTCATGTTTGGAAAAGATTAATAGTAAGACTGGAAAGGGGTGTTAGTTATTTTTTAAAGACACAGTATGGGCCTTTAGACTGTTGATTGTATATTGGCAGCTGGCGAAATCACCTCTATTTGAATTTCACAATGAGTTGCTTGTATGTCTCGTTGTTTACATGCTGAGATGTTTTTCTGAGCAGTCTGCCGTCCCTCTTTCCTTTGTACTAGCCAACGTGAGGGTGTGTGTGCAATGCAGAGTCGGTAGCATGTGCTCACCAACACGCTCTTAAGTGCTTTCACATCCCCAGCTTCCGTGAATTGTAGCTTCTAGAACTGCTGAAGTGCTCTCCTTTCTTGAGGCCACATGGAGGGCTAGCTGATGGCACCTTAGATAGCCCTGACTGAGCAAAAGAGCTTCTGGGCCCCTCATCCCCTCCCTGCTCCTACACCCCCAAAACAAATGAGAATTGGCCATTTAGTGAGCAAGGCACCGTATGAAGAACACGCATCATGGGGTGTTATATTGGACCCTATAGAACATCTGGTCCAAACACAGGCTTTCCCTGTTCTCTTCAACATGCTTTAATCTAAAAGGGAATGGTCAGATAATTCGGGGATTGTTCCATGTTGTAGATTCCTTGGAGATTCATGTAAATGTTGATAGCTTAAGGAAATACTATGCTTGCCAACCCAATTTATTGTTTGGGCGCCGAAAATTGCTTTAAAAACCATCAAAACAGAAACACACAGACTCATACAAGATGAGGGTGGTCATTGGCATGTCTAATCTCTCCTGGAACTGTGAGAAATAAGATCCAGGCTGGGAATGGGGACGGAACACAGAACTGAAACTTCTTGACATTTTTAACGAGCACTTTCCAAACGTCCCGACCCTGGCCAGCATCCTTGCTTTGCGTCTGCCCGGAGCGAACCCTACCTAGCACCAGTGGGCCTCAGAAGCAGATTGGGGTGCACCGCTTTAGCCTAGTCCCCACCCTTTGCAGGCGAGAAAATGGGTAACAGAGCTGGGACTGGGATGTGATCCCTGTCACCTTCCTCATGCCCACGTACACTGATTCTCAGCCTCTAGTGGTAGAGATGTGTGTGGAGGTGACCACTGCCTGTGGGAAAGCACCACGGAGAGCAGCAGAATGGGGGGCTTGTGGGGGGAAGTGCTCTCTAGGGGGCCGATGCTCACGGGCGGAGCAGTGGATGGTGGCCACTGAGAGCGGGTTCTGCCAGGTGAATGACATTTCTGTGTCCCCCAAGGAGGACAAGGTACCTCTGCTCTCAAGCCAGGGGCACCTCCTTGGGCCAGCTTTCCAGGCAGTGGCTCTGGAACTGCTATTCACTGGGCGTGCACCCAGCACGACTGTGGTGTAGGTTTCTTTACCTGTGTTTAAGAAAGGGCTTTAGGGGAACTGGAGACTCCCCGGGACTTTGAACATAATGATGGCTTAGGATCTGGTAATAAAAGGAGAACAGAGGACCGTGAAGAACAAAGCTGAGGTTGGAGAAAGGAAGGGCAGTTGCCCAAACTCACCTACTTTAGGTAACTGATAAGATAAAGATAACAGTCTTTAAACTGGTGCTGGAGGGGAAATGGGTATGAAAAGAAACCTAAAGGACCTGAGTCCTTTTCTCTATGAAGCAGAGAGATGACTGAGGAGGGAACAGTTAGTGACTTTATTGTTGTGCATTATTATTTATTGTTATATGTTGTCATTTATTGTTTTTCTACTCTACGAGGGTTTAACTTGAATCGAGTCCATTCCTTAGGCATTAAGCCCTTGATGAGGGCTTTAGGGGCTGTGCGTTACCTGCCGCTCACCTACACTGCTCAATGCAATCCTTACCTCTCTTCCCCTTCCCCAACAGAAATTAGCCTGTATGCAAAAGGCATTCAGTCGTTCAATGAGCTGATAGAACAATTTGGCCAGTTCTACTCATAAAACCTTGCTGACTTCTTAATCTTAATGCACTGAAAGGACAGAAAAACGATTCTGTTGTTTCCTTTCCTGGCCTGGCAGGAACGTAGGACGTGGATTTTCTCTGGACCCCATGTCCCTCACTCCCTTCCCAGCCTGAGCGGGAGCACCACCATTCTTTGTTGCTGAATGGTTGGTCTTCACAGAAGGTTCCCACCACTACCACTTGCTAGTTCTAAAGACAGTTCCATGAACCTGGTTTCCAATGGCGTTTGGGGGTTGCCGATACCATCTACAGTTTATGCGGACCAGAGCCGCATGGGAGCAGGTACCTGGGTGGATCCTCTCTTGCCAGTCCTATCTTGAGATACTCACACAGAAGACTGTCACCTGCCTGAGACCAGAGTGTCAAGCTCACACTTGGACGCACACCTCTCTGCTCTCCCTTGGCAGTGCGGTACAGCTGCTGCTAAGCAACCAGTTCACCTAACGCTCCCTGGTCAGCAGATACAGAAGCGGGCCTGTAACTACTCCTCCTGGGGAGTTCCAGCTGGAGACACCCAGGATCCAGAGCCTGACCTCTGCCGCAGCTCCTCGGTCCACCCCTCCCCTGCATGCTGAGAGCCCTGGAGGTGCGGCTCAGCCTTTGGAGACTGGAAAGAATGATGGACATCAGTGACGCGACAGCAGGTTCAACTTGAATGGAACAGAATCTGAACCTCACGGTCAGAGAAGTCTCCTAAGTCCAGAGAAGTTTGAAGTGATTTATACATTGCAAACCCTTAAGAGGCCGTTAATCGTATTGCTTTGCATCAGCAAGCTCAGGGTCAAGAAGGTGCCACTGACCTCAGACCCCCGGCTGGCGGGACCTGAGCCAAAGTGTTGTCTCCCATGATCACTCACACCCCCTGGGCCTCTGGGTATCTTCGAGGGCTTCTCATGGTTAGGTTCAGTCTTTTGTTGTAAACTATGGATAAGCATTAAAAAGAATCTACAGTAAATCAAGTACTATGTTAAGGGAAACCAAAGTATTTGCCAGTCGGTATAAGGTGACGCTTGCCTTTAAAGAACTTGTAATTATGGATGAGGGAAGGGAGTGCACAGAATGTTCTAGAACAGAAGTGCCCAAACATTCTCTATTTGTGGTGCCCTTAGTCTCAGCAATTTTTTCACGGTGTTCCTAGGCCTAAAGAAAGACCGAGCAAATCCATTTAGTTAAATAATATGTACTCAGGTCCTAGCAACAGAACGGATACTTGAAAAAATAACACACAAATTGAAAGAATAAAAGCATGTGTATTTCCTTCTTCAATAATCAGGATGAGTTACAATGGGACATGTGTGCCCGTTGGGCACTGAGAGCTTCTTCGACCTTGGAGTCAGAACACAGCCAGCCCCGTTTCTTAGCCTACCTTGATTTTTGCTGGCACTTTTGTTTGTTTGTTTTGTTTATCACAAGCAACCACCCAAAACCGAGCTTCACAGAGACAGGACGTAATTGAAAGGAAGGCAGTGCAATCCAGTATGGAAACTTCCTGCAGCTGCGGTTCCTGCAGTGCCTGGCAGCTGCTGAGTAGCACTGTGTCTCCACAGAAATGTGTAATACGCTGCAGTGCCTCCGCGAGTTCACTGTGGGGACCCCCGGATGCCTTGGGTGCCCAGGTATCCAGGCTGCGGAACAAGCTTCTAAAGCACAGGAAAATTTCTTCTCAAATAGTTGCTTGATGAATGTTTGTGGATCAAATCAAAGGTTACATGAAAATCTGACTGCGACTTGATTCCTTTCCAGTCATGTTTTACTGCCTGTGGAATTGCATTTAGAATTGCAACACATTGTTCAAGGTGAGCCACAGATACAGAGTCAGAATACGTGGGTTTGAATCCCAGTTCTACTACTTAGCTGGAGGTGAATGGGCATGGACTCTTGAGGGTCTGAAAAATGAGAACGACCGGGACCCAGGGTGTTGGGAGTGTTCGGAAGTGCAGCTGGACTCTGCCAGGTGCTTCGATCAGTAAGCGTTAGCTCTGTTACTCTTACTCCTGCGTGGGCATTGGAACCTCGGTGTGATGGAGCATGACAGGCTTTTCTCAGGGAGAGGTGTTAATTCGAGGAGCGTGGGTGTGGGCTGAGGTGGAGAATGGCACCCTGCCGAGGGAGAAAGGGGCAAGCTATGCTGAGGCCCCTTGGTGGAGGCCGGCCTCTCTGGTCCGAGGGCCTGAAAGGCTGCAGAGCTGCTCGCCGAGGGTGGAGACCAGTCATACTGGCCCAGGTGCCCCAGCACCCCCGCCCTGCTGTGAAAGAGCAGACCACGCCTGGGTCTCATCCTTGTTTGGTCTGTATCTGGCACACCTTTAGGGCATCCACTGTGTCAGAGACATCTGGACATCTCCCCACAGGCTCTGCCCGAGTCTTGTGCAAGTCTGCTGAGTGAGCAGGTGTTCCTGCACCGTGCCCACGCAGAGCCCTCTGCTGCAAGCCCGAGTCCCAGAGTGCCTTCCCTGCAGGGGCCCCGTCAGGGTGGACAGGGAGCCACAACAGCCCTGCGGCAGCTTTCTCCCTAGGAGCTGGTGCCTTCAGAGCCTTCATCTCCTGGGCGCCAGTATCCTGGCCTCCTCCAGGGCCTCACAGTGTGATGTGGAAGAGAAAGTATTGGGCCTTGACCCATAGCCCGTTTTGTCACCGTAAAAGGGGGCTGCTGCCACCTGATGTCACCAAGCAGTTCATGGGCTTTCAACTGGTCTCACTGGGGCAGCTGTAGACTCTGTGTCCAGTTTTCTGGGAGTTCTTGCCAACTACGGTTCTTCCTTTAAAAAGAATTTACGTTATTTGCAGATTGTTCCTCCTCACCCCCACCCCCCCAAAAAAAACCCCTCCAAGACTCAAGACTCCTCCTAGCCAGCAGCCTGGGGCAGTCACCTGGGGCGGTATGACTGTAGAGTCTCAGTGAGCAGTTCTGCCTTCTGGCCTGGATGGCTGGCCTTGCTCTAGTCTTCAATTTGCTCAGGACAGGCTGTTTGTCATCTGGTCCCAGGATGAAAAACTGAGCACTATCCCGTGAAGAGAAAAGGCTGGAGGAGGGAAGAAATTGCTGGTTCTGAGCTGCTCAGGGAAGCCGGGATCTCTGCATTTGTTCGTTCGGTTAGGTGCCTTGTAAGCTCCCCCTTCAGCACATGAAGCTCCCCCTCCCCCGCCCCCACACCTTGCCATTCCTGAGGTTCTGAGCTCTGTTGACAGGATCCTCACTGTAGTGATAGCACAGATGTGTCAAAATAGCAGCAGCAAGCAAGGGTGAGGTTTGGTTCTCAGGAAAGAGGTTCTAATTTTCAGCCTCCATCACTAACTGAGATTCAGTTGTTTACGAGACGCAGCTGATGAGGTGCTCAGCTGAACATCTCAGCCCGCCTTTGCCTCACATTTTGCCCAGCCTGGCCTCCCTGTTGCCATTCTATACAGCAAATAATGCAAGCAGAGGTCCCTGCCTGGGTGTACGTGGCGTCCAGTGAATCAGCACCCCTCCCAGTACCCCTAGGCTCTGCGTTTGTTTTCATTCACGAGAGAGCACTGCCGTAGGTTTGGTGTTTTTAGGTTTGTTTTGCTGCCGCATCTTGCAGTAACTCTGTTCTTGTTGTGGGCTCATGTCTTCCGGCAGACTTTCTATTTACTAATTTTATGCTCAGCAGTCTTCTACAGCTGGCAGGGCCAGAGATCAGCCCCGTTTCGTAGCCAGATTTTGCACATTGAGTCCGTGGCAAAGCCAGACTTAGACCCCATTTTGAGTCTTGATGCCCCACCCATTCGCCGTGCCGCCCCGCCCTCACCTCCCGGGCCCCCCACTTGTTTTGAATTCTGTAGCTCTGCGAGCTGATGTGAGCAGGTTTTATTTGGACTTTTTGGATCGTTACTGACTTCTGCAGACCCTCCTGAGCATGTTTCATGTGTCAGGACAGTAGCGATATGTCATTCCATCCTCACAGTAGCTTTGGAAGTTGTTATTGCAGTTTTATACAGAAGCTTCCTCCACGTCAGATGGCTTGGGCCACACAGTTCTGAACGCTGGAATCAGAACTTCAGTCCACATCCCCCACCCTCCATTCCACTTCCCTTTCAATAAATCCTGCTGGACCTTAGGCTGCCTTATTAATAGGCACTCGGTGGTGCGTCAGTGCCCAAGTCGGTCTTTTCAGACAGGGGTCCAGAAGCTTGTAAGCCTCTCGTCCTAGGGAAGCGTTTTAATTGCCAACAACAGAAACTACCTGGCTGATTTTAGCAGAATGGAATTCTTTGAAAGGACATTAGTTCATCACAGAAATATTAGGCAGGCTGGGGAAGTGGACTTGGAAAACAAGAGGAACAAAGAAAGGTTTAGCAGCTGGAATCACAGTCCAGGTCTCACCAGGACACCTAGCTGACGTGGACAGACCCCATTGCGTGTGATGGTGCCGACACTGGACCGTCGGGGCCGTTGTTGGCATCACCCCCTCACAGCCCTGGGAAACAGAGGGGTGTTGCTGTCCCCTCTGCCGGCCTGGGCTCTCCACTTCCCTCCGTCCTTGCGTACCAGGCCCAGGGGGTATCCCAGGTGGGCCAAACCCAGGTGTCTGCCCATGCCTTTGCTGCAAAGGCTGCTGGGAAAGCAAGCCCCGGCCTGGCTTCCACAGCGGGAAGCAGCTCTCCCTCTCACTGAAACTCACACGGTGGGGAGTTTCCCAGACAGCACCAGGAGATTCAGGTGTTGCGTGCCCCCTGAAAATACAGATCTCCATTACACGCCCCCAAACACACACCCACCCACCCCCCAATTTTAGGTTATCACTGTGTTGCTCCCCATCACCACTTTCCCACCACTCCCCACACCTTATCACAGACTTGGCCTAAATTGCAGAGGTGATATTGGTGCAAGTGCTTTGGGAAGTGAATTGTTACTAATTATCCTGATAATCCAGGAACCCTGGATCTGGTTTGCCTTCTGGTTGTGGTTTATTGCTGTTGTCTGGCCAAATCTGCAATGACACTGTGCTTTTGAGTTGAAGATTGTCTTACAGCTGATTTTTTTTCCTGTTTCTGGCCGAAAGGGGAGCTTCATGATTTCTTTGTGAGGAAGCATGGAGCACGGGGGGCTTTCCTTTCCTGGGCTCTGGCGGGAGATGGGTGGCAGGCCTCCTGGGGGTTTTGCTGCTGGCTCACTGCTTCCTAGAGGTGAAGTGTGTGGTGAGCCCATTGCCCCCAAGTTCCCTTTGCCAAGATGCAGGTGCCTGTGTGCGGAAGGCTGGAGCCCTCCCTCGCAGGGCTTTTTTTATTCATCTGTGGGAACCGAGACCCACAATGCCTGTTTCCCTAGCCACCCTCCTTCCTGATAAGATTCTTCAGTTGCTCTGGCCAGTTCACTGCCATACATGTGGAGCAACTGGAGCCTGCCTTTCAATGGGAATGGCTGCTCTTGTTCTCCCGCTTCGAGGCTCCCTCCGGCCTCTCTTGCTCTCCAGCTCTTCCCCCTTGCAAGCACTCACTAGCCTGTCCCCCTCCTTTGCTTTCCCAAATTACTTTTCAACTCAGGGCTGGGGTCCAGTGGGGCCCAAACGGTTAGGAGCCTTTTAAAATAATGTGCCGGGTGGTGCTGAGGCTCAGTCATTTCATCCTGCCCCCACCCTTCCGCTTGTAGCAATTGCCGAGATGGAAAATGGGAAACGTGGGGCTTTGGGATCACAGACCTGAATTTGCAGCAGGGACCTGCCACATAGCTATGATCCTGAGCAGTCAAAATCTCCCTCAGCCTCGGCTTGCTGTTCAGGACAGACGGGATAGTGGTGCCACTGTGACGCTTAACAGAGACGACGGGAAGCCCGATGGCACTCTGTGGATGTGTAACATTTTCAGCTTTTCCTTGTGCTCCTTTCTGGCCCTGGAGACCAAGGCTCCCGCCCTGCCCTGCACTGTTCCATTACCACTGCCTACAGGGAACCCTGAATTGGGGACACAGTCTCCGTGGTAACACGGAGACTATTAATAGGTTTTTAAAAGTCTAGCGTACCTCACTGATTCTTTATTTTTGATGGAGTAAAAACTACTGAAAGAGCATAGAAACAAAGGGAGAGTCTAAAGGGAAGTCCACATATGTCTGAGGCACTTTATATTGGAAGAATACTTGAGCATTTTCCTCCTGGCGGGCTTCTTGGAGCTCATGCCAAAACGAGTGGACTGGCCTGTAGCGATTTTAAGATGACCTTCGCCCCCTGGTGTGACTCCTTTGATTAGTTATATGGCAAAAGGGAGATGATCTGGGTAGGCCTAATCTAATCCTAGAAGCCCTTTGAAGATAGCATTCTCTCTAGCTGGTGGCAAAAGAGGAGGTCAGAGAGAGTCCAGGCTGGAGAAGGACTGACTTCCGTGTGCGCTGTGGGCCTGAAGACAGAACGGCCCGTGAGGAGTGCAGGCGCCTGCAGGGGCTGGACAGCCAGAGGGACCTCAGGCCTACAGCCCCGAGGAACTGAATTCAGCCACCAGCTAGATTCCACCAAGAATTCAGCCATTCTTTCCCCGAGTGGCTTTCTGAAACCCTAAGCAGAGGGTAGCCAGCTGAGCCTGCTGCACTTCTGATCTAGAGAACTCAAGGATAGTAAGTGGGTGCTGGGTTAAGCTGCGCGTCTGCAGTAGTGGTATGGCAGCCATGGAAGTCTGAGCGGCCGCACCAGGGACTGGCGGGGACGGTGGTGTGTTGGAGGTGCGTGTGCTGCCTCGCTGCGAAAGCTACCGCTTGGCTCTAACTGATAGTTGTCATGTGGAAGCTCTGGGGGAACACACCCAGAATTTCTGAATATCCCTGTTTTTTAAGAGAGGCCAACAATTTAGACTGTGTGAAATATCCTGACTCTTAAAAGACACATCTGCTAGGTAAATATACTATGATCCCTTCACTAAAGCATAGCCCCTTTTGAATGGAGAGTTTCCTACTTTTTTTTTTTTTTTGAGAAGCTGTCTATTTTAAATGCTACCGTCTTTTATACTATCTGCACAGTGAGGAGAGCGTTTATGCCAGAAGTGCTGACTAGCAATTTACAATTAGGTCCTGGGGTTTTGTGCGGGACTGTGTGGGGGTTTGAGAGAGAGCACCAGGCACTCACCCTTTGGATGTGTGATGAGAATTCACAGGCAGGAAGAGAATGCACGGATATTTTGTCCCTGCAGCCAATCTGATCGCCATTCTAGGCCCGCATCTTTAAGAGGGTAGGTCGGGGATGGGACTGTACTCCAACCTGGCAATCTCACTGAACCCAGTCATTTGAAGTAGCTCAGTCTCAGATGACTGTGCTGGCCCAGCTGTTCAGCATTTTGCCCTTGGCACCCCTTCACTGCAGAAGGTGGCTGCTTCCATGGGGAAGGTGCGGCTTATGTGACTGGCTGCATTCCCTGGGTCCTGTGTTGTCCCCTGAATCCCGGCTTGTCCAGGTTTGGAATGGGGATGCAGGTTCAAGAGGGGCCGTTTTAGGCCACTCCCCAGAATAATGACCACTAAGGTGTCATTTGGCTATTTGGAACCAACATAGCAGGTTTCAACTGATGAGGCTCACAGTCCTGCCCATTTTCCTCTGTCCCCAAGTCCCTGACAACTGTGTAGTGACTGCATGCAACCCCAGGCCTCTGTTCCCCCATGGGCTCTCTCACCACCTCCCTGCCCCCTCATACTTGGGTTCATATGTGCCACCCACAGGCAGGGAAGGGCGGCCTCAGGCCCCCTGCCTGGGAATCTGGCCACGAGTCTGGCAGGTCTCTGGCTCCTGCATGCCTACCTGCTGTTTCTAAATCTCTGCTTGGTCTCTCCTGGGCTAGAAGTGGCGAGCATTTTTTTTCTCTCCTGGGGAGCTGGCTAGTGACTTCCCAACATCAGCGTCTCATTCTCACCCAGTGGAGATGTGTGGGGTGTATCGACGGGGAAGTCGAAAATGAAAAGTGTTTCTGGGGTACCGTCCCCGTTACTGGTATTAGGGGCTCAAGGGCTACGTAGTACTAAGGCTCATGAAACCATCTGAGTGCATTTAACTCCTGATAGGGATTTCTGCACAAAAGGAGGGATCAGGCAACAGGCTTGAGTAGTGGGGGAAAGTCCACTGAAAGGCTTGGTGGGATGGGGGCTGGCCTTTAAGGGCAGGTTGGCTATAGAAAAGCACTCGAACGTCGGATTCCGTTCAATATCTAGTCCCATCTATATCAGCCTTGCTGACTTCCTTTCTTTGGTTGTTCCCCTTTCAGAGCTCACTGACCTTGACAAAAGGAGCTGAATATGGGTCACCCTGACCCATTTCTATCTCAGGTTCGAAAGCAGAACGGAAAGTTAATCAAACTGCTCGAGACTTTGGGCAGCAAGCAGCTGAGCCCTAGGCACCCCCAGCCCTGTGGCCCTGGTTTCTTTTTCTTTTTTAATCCTCACCTGAGGATATGCTTTTTTATTGACAGAGGAAGGGCAGACAGAGAGAAAGAGGAGAGAGAAACATTAATTGGTTGCCTCCCATATGCACCTTGACCAGGGATTGAAACTGCAAACTTTTGGTATACAAGACAACGCTCCAACCAGCCGAGCCCCCTGGCCAGGGCCCCACCACCCTGGTTTCTGGTGCTCCTCACAGTTCTCCTCGGACCCTCCTGTGGTGCCGTGGGGGCAGCCTTTGCTCGTATGCACAGGTACAGTAGCGGGCAAGAGTGTTAGCGGATATTGGGGAGATGAATGTTGTTTCTGGGTGTTGTATACAATTTAGATATGGGTACAAAGAACAACCTTGCTAGTCTTAAGCCAGATGTGGCTGGAAGGCAGTAGGAGTGACGTTAAGACCAGGCTTCATCCGAGTGGCAGTTCCAGGCCCAGCTGCCCTGCTCATTGCTCTGTCCAACTGTGGGTAAGTCGCTTACCTGCCCAGAGGTTCAGTTTCCACATCTGTGAGTTGGGGACAATATTTGTACCTGTGTCGTAGGGTCGTGTACACTAAAAAATCAAAGTGTGTGTAAAATATTTAGCCTCTTCTGGCACAGACTAAAGTGCTCTGTAAATGCTTGTTTCTGGTTTAAATTATATCCTTGTTATCATGAAGAGATCAGATGCATGGTTTGAGTTGGGAGGTTGTTCACCAGGAAATCTCAGGGGACTGAGGACGAGGGATTTCTCCAAAGGGGCTTGCCTCCTATTTATACGGAGGAAGGCCCAGCGGGCACAGAGTGGGGTTCCGACAAGTCACCCCTACTGATGCTGCCACTTCTCTTGCACCTTCTAAGCCGAAAGAAAACACATGTGTGAGGGTGCGGGAAGGGAGGAGATATAAAGAGTTTGGGTTGGGGCGGGGCGGGGGGCACGGAGAAAGAGAGACTTGGACTAAATGGAGCGTGGCGGGGAGTGAAACTGACCAAATGCCCCGCATCTCAGGGCTCAGGGAAGGAGACGTAAACAGCCCTGTCTGTTCAGGCACTTAGCTCTTTCTTTATGCTAAACTCTAATTCTGCTTGAACTCCTTTGGATCATAGACTCTTTTAAGACTTGAACCTCTCCCTCAGAAAATTGAGTATCAGGATATATATGTGACATTTTTGTAGAGTCCAAGTTTAGCAGTTTCTCGGGTCCGGGGTTAAACACCATTTTTAAAGTGGAATGCGACGCTTCTGAATAAACAGGGGAACTCTTGCCCGTGCTTCAGAACGCTGTTCAGATGTCTGCTCTCCGGCAAAGCTTCCCAGCGTGCCCAGATCAGCTGCACAGCCCTTCCGTTGTGCTCTCGTTTGCTCATCCCTCTATTACACTTCGTCATCGATCAGCTCCCATAATCTATCAGCTCCCATAATCACTCATTTTCTGGGTAGTCTGCTCTACTAGACTGTGAGCCCCTATTCATCTTTCTCACTCATTTTTTGGTTCTGTGGCCAGCGCAGAAAGGTTAAAGGAATAGAGTATAAGTGAAGATAATGACTTCCCTGCGTGGCTTGCAGAGAGAGCCCTCTCATCCTTCTGTGAATGGGAGGAAAAAATAGGAAGCCGTATCTGATGGGACTTCTTGTGGGATTCTGCCAATCTGCCAGGACAGCTGCAAGCCAGCCTGCAGGACCAGCGCCCATTTGGCTTTCAGAAGATAAGGGACTGTCAACACAAGTGTAATAATCAGGAAGAACAGGTGGGAAAGTAGCATGGGCCACACAGATTCCCACCATCGATTAGATAAGGGAGCATCGCTGGAAATGTGCTGGCGGGGAGGGATGCTTTGAAGTTCCTGGCTGATTGTGCTAGCGAAGGGCTCTAGGTGGCTGGTAGTAGCCATACTCCAAGTACCCAGGATAACCTCCCTGATCAAGGACAGGAAGGGCAGCTGCTCTGTGGGACAGCGGAGAACATGTGTCTTTCCCAAGAGGTGTCAATGGGAAGCCCCTTGTCCCAGTCCTGGGGAGGGAAGGGACCCATTTGGACGGAGTAATGCCCCAGTCTCTGGAAAAAGATTCAGAGGGGTGCTCCCCCACAGCTTGGAGACCCTGGACTTGGAGGGCTTGGGGGGAGCAGCTGCTTGAAGGTGGCTGTAGAGTTTATTGGTTGGAAAGTCCTTACGACAGCACTGACTCATCAGGAGGGCCCTGGATATTTTGGCTCTGCCACAGAGAACACACTCAGCAGGCTTTGGAGGAAGCCAGATTTCCATAACTCCCCGAGGGATCTCAGGGAGGCAGTAACGCTGAAATTATTTAATTTAAAAGCTGTGACAAAGAGCAGGCCTACTGCCTTGCACACTGTCCTTAGACCCTCTGGAGTTGCCCATCCATCTCATTTCTCCCGTGACAGGCGAGAAGCTTACAGTTCTACCTTTTTATAGGCAGGGAGCTCTCGCTTTGTTTGCTGATCAGCGATTCTTGTCTTGAAAAATAAAGTAGGTTCCAGCCCAAAGCTCGCCCGCCCCCCCCCCCACAAAGACCCAGTGTTCTGTTCTCATGCAAAGGGGTAAATGGTCTCCCTGGAGGTGGATTTTGAAGACTTCCCCAGAATGCCTAGGCCAGTCCTGCTATGGTCTCTGCCACCTGCCCATAGCCACACTGTATAGCCTTGACAAATGTGGCCAGATTCCAGGACATCCACTTCTGGGTACAGGGACAGAGCCCCATTTGAGCAAGCTGAGTGTGGGTCGATGGTGTAATGGCCAGTCTGCAAGGGGATCGGCAGGGTTGCCGCCACCCACCAGAGCCCCCGAGTGCCCGCAAAGCTCCCGCTGTTTCTTTCCACCATCCGGAGCACCAGTGGGCTTTGCTGAAACTCTCCAACTGCTTGGGAAGTGTTTGGGGCTTGGCAAAACACAAAACACTTTCTCTCAAGCATTTAGGATTTTTTTCCTGCTTCCCATTTGTACTGCCTGTTTGTTTGGAGTAAAATCGAGTCCCTATGTTTCACGTCCCCTGGCCTGATTCTCCATGGCATGATTTTCTCTCAGATTGTCTGAGTTCCCCAAGTTTTGGATTTTTTGCCTTGGAAGGACACGAGGTCTTACCACAAGAGAGTCTGAACCCAAAGCCTAAAGGGAGTGTGTTTTGCGTGGCACTTTGAAAGGTATGTGGATGCAAAGGGTAGAGGTGGCTCTCCTGCAAGAAAGCACAGTCTCCTCTTAGGAATGCAGAGCAGAGACCATCAGCCATGGCTGTCTGAGCAGCAGGCTCCTAAAAGGGACTTCTGCCTCTCCCTGAGAAACTGTGTCCTTTAGTTTCTGT